>CM021106.1:440992358-441042674 GCA_007115665.2 Sequoiadendron giganteum | reverse complement strand
TTTTATATCTAAAGAATACATTTCATTTAATTATGGTTAGTCATCATCAACGCTAACAACTTTGAAGTCACAACTATTGGTCCAATATTGTTAAAAATATTGAACATTTTATAAACAAATGCTATCACAACTATTGGAACATGCTCAAGTACTGGGTCCTTTCCCCTATGATTGTATTCCAATTGAATTAGTCGAGCACGGTTCTGAAATATGGTTCCAACTAACAACTAAGCCATCAGATATTCTGGAGTACTCTTGTTTGATTTACACCTGGCATATCTAATTCATATACAGGTATGGACACCCAGTGGATATATTAAATTATTATTACATACTTTTTACGCCAAAGTTTTCTTTGCCATATTTGGATACAGCTTGGATACTGCAGTGCCATGTCCAGACTGTATCCGGATAGGCACAGTGATATTCAGGAGGCCATATCCAATCATTAATCTAATATTTTAACGAAAAAATAGCAGCCATCTCACCATATTTAATTTCCAAACTAGTTTATCTGTTTACAGTGGGTGAAAATTTGGTTGATTTTTGGTTTTAGACAAGAGACTAATAACTTCATAATAATTTATCATTTCTAACATGATAAAAGATTGATGTCTAATGGAGACTTAAAAGGGATTTTTCTAATAATTTTATTCAAAACACTAATTAAGAATATCAACTATTAAAATATAATTGTACTCATTGCAATTTCAGACTTCGCAGTATTTCAATGACACTCGAGAAAAATGGGATTGAGAGGAAAGGTAAAAAACAAAGTCAGTAAAGTCTATAAATTAAAATCTGGAACACAGAGATGAGCATAAAATATTAAAAATAAAAAACAGCAACACTGTCTGGTGATCTGTTTCTTACAGACATATGTCAGTAAGATAAATAATAAAATGTTCCCAATTAATTTGATCTTCTGGAAAATAGTTCCTCGACATCGTCTACTTCCAACCTTTTTATAGCTACCCATATAAGTTACATTCAAGTACTATTTGAACCTTGAACTCAAGTCTTGACAAAGGTGCAATAAGTTCACAATCTGCTTCCCAAGCTTTTCTACACCAAATGCATGAGTAGGTACAAGCCAGCTCTCAAGTGTGCCTGGATCTCTTAATTTCTCACTGAGGTTAATTGTAACTTGAATTCTGTACTTTGGCGCATGATGAGGTTGAATTTGTTAAATAATTGAGCAATTTAAAATGAATTAAACACCACAAACATACAACACACACAATAAATGATGCAGAGATTATGTGGTTTGCAGGGACTCGTCCCCTGCCCTAGTACCCCCGTCCCCGTCCCGGAAACATTTCAGGGACTTGGGGACTCCTCGGAAACTTCCACCGGCCGTTTCATCTAACGGTGACTCAAACTTGAGCTCCAATTTTGATATTAACTTGCCAGTTGCATCTGCTGATTAGGGACAGCCATATGTTTTTTATGTTTTTGTCATTTTATAGTTGAAACTTGGAGCCCTTGGGCATTTTGTTATAATTTTTATTTAATATGTATGCACATTGACAATGAAAGCATTTGAATTTTATTAATTTGTTTGTCAATTCTCATGTGAAATCTCAATTCAAGTCTAATGTTATGTATTAATCTTCTACAATGTCTATGATGAATGCTTTATCAATGTTATGATATGAATATTTGAAATTTCTCTATATTTTAAATTTCCCTTTTTTTTATCAGCCGTCCCCTAAAAAATGGCCCAAAAGTACCCATGTACCAAAAAATTGTCCCCTACCATCCCCGTCCCCAAAACTCCGTGGAGTATAGCTTTATTGTAGAACAGCAGCAAATACAAGTTCTTCATCTGTTACATATTACAATTAACAATCCCCAATATATAGAAGTGATATGGGAATGGAGAAATTGAAGAGGCATGGAATGTGAAGGGGCAGAGCCCATTGGACTTCACATACATAACAAAATTCATTACTAAAGAAATGTATCTCTTTGACGATAGGGATTCTATATTTTACCAGCCAATCAAATCTCTCTTTGTTTGTATTATATCTAGTTCCTTGTCTGAATTTTTTTTCTAACTCTCAAATGCTGGCACATTTGTGTTAATAATGGTAATGTTTTTATTGTCATTTCACAAACTGTGAATCATGTCTAGAATTGAGATTCAGGAGAAATTAAATTTCAGGGGGTGTTTTTCAACCTAGAGAGTCATAAGAAATGTAGGGGATATTCCATTGGAAGAGTACGTGTTTGTTTCTTGAGAGCCTCACTATAAAAAGCTACGGGCCTAGAGAAACATGTCTAAAAAATAGGAGAATGAACATTGCTAGTTTGAAATTTTGAATGACACCATTGTCATTTGTGCATCCATTTATATTGTCGATCTAAAATCAGTTATTAATGTCACCTCATTGTGACCAATAAACATAATCAAAACATAATCAGCATATATGTTTAGCTGATAAGCTCAATACCAGAGTTGCTTGGATCTCTAATTGGAGAAGTCAACATTTCTTGAATAAATGGTAAATAAATCTTGCATAGGCTCTTCTAATATCTTGCTATTGCCTAATTACATTTCCTTTGTTCCCCCAACCTAGGTTGGGCCACTGTACATGTAGGCCAGTTTTGATGATAAGTATGAGCCTTCTAAAGTGTACTTTTGTGTCGCATATTTCCAACACTTGATGATTGATAATCGAATACTTTTTTTTGGTCTATTTCATACTTCCTGGCATGACTTCAGTCCAACTTGATAAAGACTCGTGGTTTCAGATTTAAGATATCAGGCACTTTTGTAAACTATAAATAGGTAGCAGTTGTCCACAAGCAATGCTTACCAAAAGCTTTCTAGTACTCTATAATTTCTGGGTTTTAGTAAGACTCTCTAGAGGAAAAATATGTTGTTAAATGCTGATGTATGCCAACTTTTGTCATTTTAATCAAATAGTGTGCCTTTAATAAATTAATACAGTATGAATGAAGTGCTGGAAGCTTTTTCTAGATTTTATCAGAACTCAGGTAAAAGATGAAGCAGTTTAAAGAACTTCAATTTAACTTTTCGCTCAAATTATGCAGGTTTGAAATAATTGAATCCTTCTTAACTTGATTTTGAGTCCTTTTAAACATTCTTAGTGCAAAATGTAAACCTAGTTAGATCATAGGTTCGAAACCATTGCAATCCCAGTGCCTTGATTCTGCCCAGTTAATCTGATACTTTGCAAAAGTCTAATCCTTGTGTGACTTTAGAACCTTTGTATTCTTGAATAAAGGATTTTCATTAACACCCAATGAGAAATATGTATCTTATAGACATTTTTTTTCTAACAACAGTGCTTACTTGCAGCTTGTTCGTCGAGTAACTTGAATTTGTCTTCAGATAGTGGTTTACTTGTAGCCAATGGGAGCTATGATATCACTGCCAACCGTTGTGTGCAATGCAACTGTGGTCCAAATGAAATGAAGTAAGTTACTGATCTCAACTTTAGATTCATCATGGTTCTAATTTCTTGTCATAATCATTGATTACATTTCTTCCTCTAATTCATTGGGAAATTGGCAGCTTAGATTGTGTACAATCCACTCTGGGGACCTCATGCCCCAGTATGCAATGTAATGACAGCAACCTGCTGATTGGGGATGCCATTGAACAACAAACAAGTGCTGGCTGTAATGTGACTACATGTTTATACGGTGGCTATCTTAATGGTACAATTGTGACAAAGTAAGTGTCGTTCTTTTTTCTGAGTTATTGGATTCCTTCCTAAAAGTTGAATATTCCTCGACTACAAATCACTTTAATCGCTGCTGACTTACTTATTCAATTTTTTTTCTGTTTGCACTTGCAGTTTAAAAAATTTCCTCCAACCTCAATGCTTAGGTATAATTCCGTATCTTTATCAATTTACTGTTTAGAATCTTTCTTAGTTACAAATTGTGAAGGTGATGCTAGAGTTTGCTTAAATCGATACCAAAGGTTATAGACTGACAAATTCAGGATGCAGGTAAATATCTTGGGCCTGTTTACACAAAGCCTCCTACGTTGCCAGCAATAACTACACAGAATTCAACAATTCCAGAATCTCCATCATCTGCCATGTCTCCGTCATCAAATCCCATAGGAGTTGTCAAGTCTAATCCTGCAAGCCAGCCACTTGGTAGTAGTTGTACTACAAATGAGCCTCTGAGATGGCTCTCCCTCCTAAGCATAACGATATTTGGGCTACCTTATCTGATCCATGTTTGTGATTGGTAGTTTACTGGACTTTTCAAATTTAGAGTATTCAAATTCTTATCACGGCCGTGTATTCATTTTTGTGACAATAAAATTTTGTTGAACTGAAAGCTGCTTCAGTTCTTGGTTGACATCAATTTCATTAAGTCGTTTCAACTTTCTTCTAGCATCTATACATGCAAAAAACACTGTACATCTCATTGGATAAAAATCTGAAGTTGAGGTACTGAATATTACCAATTTAGATACGATTTGAATGGATTCATGCCAATTGTAAAGATGTCAAGAATTTTTTAAACCTGAAACAATCTTTTGTTATGTTAATTTGGAAGTTCCGTATTTCCCTTTAGAAGTCCTTCACTCGAATGTTAAAAATGCTGGTTCGTGATTATCCCATACCACAGAGAAACCTTATACAGCATTTTATCTACCAAAAGCTTTGTCAAATTTGAAGAGATTTTGAGTGAAAAGCCCAGGATTTGTACCTTAGCATCTTCTTTCTCTCAGGTAAAGGAGATTGGCTTTATGTGTATTCTTGCATTGTCATACACCATCATCTTTGTTTTCTTGTTATCATGAAAAATTCTGACCATTGTATGGAATGGATGACGGTAATGCAATTAGGGAGTAATCAGACCATGTGGCACACCCATTGGGTGATATGAGCTCTAGTATGTGCTCATGAATAACAATGCTAGGAAAATCAAAGAAGTTTTTATTTCGTATTTGGAGGCATCTGGTATGGAACTTAATGTAAACAGATTTATTGCTATTTTTTCCCAACATGAATGACATTGAATTCATGATCTTATCTAGAATATTATAGGATTCCAGGTTGCAAAATTGTCTCTTCCACATCCAGGATTCAAGCTCACAGGGAAAGTTTAATTTGGAGTTGAGTTGGAGATTTTGATTAAGAGAATAAGCAATAGCTGAATTTCGAAAACTCAAAGGGGTCGTTAGAGGCAGGAAGGTTTGTTAAGATATAGGCGGTGCTTAAAGCAATGCAGGATAGCAATATATGCTGTCTTCTTGGTTTAAAATATATAATTGAGGAAATAGATGCAACCTTTTTTACAGTGATTTCTGGATTTGATTGTGTGAATTTTGCATCAACGTTTCAGATCAAATCCCGTGATCCATCATCAGGATGAAAGCAAAGAGCTCAAGAAGAAAAAGAAAAGAAAAGAAAAGATGCAACCCTGCCAAAATTATTTTGAGAAGGAACAAAGAATGCATCCTTATGGGCTGCCTTTAGGTGAATGCTCTAGCCACTAACAAATTTGTAAAAGGATATATCAGACTCACATAATATTTGTGTTAAATAAGAAACAATCGACCTAGATATATGAGCTAGGACTGATATTAGATAATGCAATTAATATTGTAATTGCAGAAATAAAATAAAATAGTAAAAAAGTAATTGCCTCTCAATCTGATTAAGAAATGGCTGTCATAGATGTTACTAAATGATTTGCCATTGTACTAGAATATATGGACATGCCAAATGATGACCTCAAAACAATAAATATTTTTGTTGACTATTTGGTTGAAGGACATACTTGAAAATTTCAACTTTGTGTCTACAAAAGTGAACTCTATGTTTGTGGAAATGGATCCAATGTACAGATCTAATCACCTTGTGCAAAAACGAACTAATAGAATTATGATGATTGAAAGTGGTTTGCCTCAATTTGCTATAACCATGCCTAGGAAAATGGTCTTTACAAGTACTAGTCAGCAACTTGCTAGGTGAGGGTCATGTTCTCAATCATGTCTGTAGATAAGGGTCATGTTCTAAATCACGCCCGTAAGTGGATGGATTCAACAACAATGAACCAAAATAGAAAACGACAAACAAGCATGTAATATGTCCTTAGGATATTGATGCAATGCCTTTTGTCCCTTTACAATTGAATTATAGATATGCTCGACGGGTTCATAATTTTTGGATGATTTAAATGAATTAGGGTGTGTTATTAAATACACCATCCTAGTGTGCAATTTGAAATAAATTGTGTTGTAGTCAGCTCATAATGGTTAGTAACGGAGGGAAACATGAACCCAATTTAAGGAATTGGAGGTTTAGATATGTGCAAATAGAAATGACTTGGATCAATTTTGCACCTATGAATATGAACCACAATGACAAATGATGGATTAACTAGGTGAGGTTGGACTCTTGGAATGTATGGATATGAAGAATAGGCGAGGATATGCAAAAATTGTCATCTTGTATACTAATCAATACATGAGAACAACCTAGTTTTTGTAGACCCAATGGATCCGAAACATAAGGAAAAGGGCATGAGTATGTGATTTTCACAATTACAAAATTACAATCCACTAAATAGCATAGTGTTTCTTTATATTTTCCTCCCTAGTGCCATGCTTAGTTTTTGAGGGCGTTACTCTGCTCGTTGGGTTGAAAGGCCTATGACAAAATGCCGCCTTGGCAACCATATCATGCATAAAAATCGCATCAGTAAATCTAAGGCGAAATCCAAGGTACAAGATCCTCACATAAAATCCATCAGCACCTACTTCAACACATCCGACTTCCCTTTATAATCTTGGTTTCAAGTAACCCCAACTTGGGGCACCAACTTCCATAAAGATGCCTTAATGCATGCCAGTAGAATCATCATAGTCAAAGATTCTAAAATTGTATTTCATGCGTCCACTTTGGGAATGATGATGCTTTCATTCCAATATCTCCACGGGGATGCCACCAATTGGTGGATCCTAATAATTTATGGTAATACGATGAATTCAGGTAATTAAACAATACAAAATAAATAGAATATATACTAAAATTAATCAATATTAGGACTTCATTGAGAATACCTTAAATCCCAACACCACCATGAAATATTTCTATTTCCTTTTAATTTTACAATCCATTTCTTCACATATTTTTCTATTTACTCTTTCTAATTTCTTTCTATGGTAGGATTTTAGGATTTGTTATAAAAAGTGTCCTCATAATGCTATTGTTTTGATAAAATAAGTGATTTCATGTATGTTGTAAATTTTACATTGACGAGCCTCCAAAGGGCCGTGGAGCAAGACTATTAAACAATCTTTTTATAGTAACAATATTACTTAGACATGACAACCAAAAATAGTAGAGGTGTAGTAGCACAACCAAGACTCCAAATCCAATTAATTTGTCTAAAACCCTTCCATTTTTGAGACTGTGAGAGGGGTTTTAACACATCTTCCCCGATCCAGTCGAGGCCTTCATTTGTGGTGTTCTTGTCTATTTCCTATTTGACCACATCCGAGAGCATGAGATTTGACCTATGAATCATCTTGATAGTGAACCGGGCTAGGTAGTTGACCTTTCAATTCAGCTTAACAACCTGCTCCTGTAGCACATCGAGCTCGTCCACCTTGTCATCCTTTCTCTAGATCTCATTTCAACAATTAACCTAGAATCCAGTGACTGATAGAATAACCATTGAAGCAAATCATCTCATATCTCAGATTAGAGAAGAAGTGACTTTGATCTTCTTACGCAGTCCTTCATCTTTCCAATTTTTAGGAGCTTTGTCGCCTCTAATATAAATTATAGATCCGAGTCATTGAAATAGCCATCAACATGGGCCCTCCTTCCATGCTTCTCGCCAACCCGGTGGGACTCTCAGCACTCCTTGGTTGTCTTCGGGTCCCATCCTCAAAGCATATTTTCCACCATCAGATCCTCAGGAGTCTTTCATCAAGATATTTACCTTCTCAAGAAACTAGAAGAACCCTAGGAAGCCGAAAGGTATATTTCTTTTAGCGTAAACAGGCTGCCTAATCTTGTGTTTCAGGACTCATGTGAGCCTCCAACCGGGTGAATAATACTTTGGATCGTACCAAATCAACCTCCATTTTCATTTTATTTGGGAGGAGTGGCTAAGGTTTCAGTACTAGGATCATCCACAAGGATGGTGGAATTCTTCTTCGAGCCCTCTAAAATAGCAAGGGAAGGGTTAACAAAGGTATTTTTTTGGGGATCCACTTCTTCAATGCGCACAACTAAGATAGGTTTGGGAGGGACTAGAGCTGAATGAAATTGGTAAAGCCTGTGGATAAGGCCTTGGTGTAGAGGTAAAGGAAGCGGGTAATTAGGGTCATTCAAGGCAATTTCTTGGGAATCTTTGAGGGAGCTTTCCAGAGAACAAAGTAAAAAGAAAGGGAAGCTAAGCAGAATTTTATGTCTAAGATGATTTAGTAGAGGTAAGTGATAGAAATAGAATACCTTGAATCTCCCTTCGAGAGTCACATACTTCACGATGGCGAGACAAACTTTGTCCCAAGGCTTAGGCAGAGCTTCACGATCAAAACCCAACTGCTTCTTCACTGGTTTCTCATTACCCTTAAAGAACGCATTAAGACTTGCCAAGTCTTGTGTTTTAGTGTGTTTTTTGTACTTCATTCCATCATAGGAAAGGTCAATAGCCTTACCTATCACCTCTTCATCAACGTCAAAATCAATGCCTCCTATGGTGACCCAATGATCCCTCCATGAGCTATCAAACTGGATCGAAATCATCTCTTCATGGCCCACAAGATTTTTCATAAGCGGCACAAGCCCACCTTCCGAACAGATATGTCAAGGTAGAGGTTCCTAGAGAAACTCCTCAAAATTGTCAGGCTCGTTGTGAACTCTATCACTACCCATCTTGACCCACAACACACAGTAGACAACATAACACTACCTGAAAATGGATAGCTCATCGAAGAGTAAAACGTTGCAAAAAACTTTACTATGCCAGCAGGGAAAAGGCATAATAAAGGCAAGATGTTGTTTACAAGCACCGACAGTCAATCCCAAGGACAAACCCCACACTGGCCTGTAATCAACCATGAGAAACCTCGAGATTAAATAGTTAATAATAGTGATGGGATCCAGATTTAAATCCCTAGAGCACATCAACTTGATTAATTTACATATTTCCCCATGCTGAATGAATGCGAGGGGGAGATTAGAGATGTTCAAGTACATCAGAAAAATCTAATGTAAATCAACATGAGCCTTCATTTGAAATAATTAATCAAAGTGACAGAGAGAATCCTTTCACACAATCTCACAAGGATTTGATAAGATGTGTTGTACCCTTGATAAGGCATCCCATAAAGGTTAAGGGCCCCACCAAGGAAAGATAATAGGAACAAAACCCCCATGGCCTTCCACTTGGATCTAATACACAAAATCACTAAAGAACGAGCCAACCATTGGTTTGTCAAGGAATGCCACATGTACCTAAAAATGAAAGACATATTAATCATGATTAGTAGAATAATTCCTCTCCTCTAAGAGGATTAACCTTTGAATTGACATCGGAAGGGCATCAATCTTCCTACAGCATTTGTTGATCTACCACGTGGACCCCAAATTGGTGAAGTCTTCAACCACTTGGCTACCTTCCCAAAAAATATGAGCCAGGTGATAACTTTCCAACTTAGAGATTAAAGATTTAATATCCAGTAGTATATTCCTTGTCCCAACCAAGCAGGTGACCCAAGTTGATAGAGTCTATCACCATTTATAATCCCTCTCAATCTCTAGATTCTTAATGCCTAAAGTGATAGAAATCTCGATGCCCTTGACCAACGCCCTAGATTTTTCCACCATAAAGGAGTTGAATCCAATACCACCAGCATAACCCACTACCAATTTTTCCTTACTGTCACATATAATGCCTCCAATGCTGGTTGGACTAGGGTTCCCTTTAGCCACCCCGTCAAAATTTAGTTTACACCAACCACCAAGCGGGGGTTCCAAACAATATTTTTCCTAGCAAGAGATTTAGAGTTGTCATAGGCATCAATGCCAAACACTAAATTCCAGGGTTTAGCCATCTTAATCTCCCAAACAGTAGGGGAAAAATCCAAAAGTTTCCAATTGAGCAAGGAGATACTTTCAGAGATAAGCCTCGACCCACAAAAGAAAACATCCTTCAGACTCTTCTAAATGTCCCAAAAAACCATGTTGTTTCTTTCCTTCCAAATGCACCAACATAAGATTGGGGGAATTTGAACCTAGATTTCCAATGGCAAGAGGTGTCTGAAGGGACCATTCCATCCCTCAACAAAGAAAACCAAATCATTATTTATGATCCAGTGTGTCTCTAGCTTTTAAAAAATAAGATCCCAAACACCAACAACTAACGGACACTGTAGAAGCATATGATCCATAGATTCAACATTATCTTTGCACAATAAGCACTTGTTCAGGATTTGAAATCCCCTTTTTCTTAAATTATCTTGGGTAAGGATTCTATAGTGGCGAGTACTAGACCAGAAATTTTTTGTTTTGGGGATTAAATGACAGTTCCAGACCTTCTTCCATAATTTACTCCTTAAGCCTTTGTCTGACAGCAGGCCATAAGTCATCCTGACAGACAATTCACCCTTACTATCTAAGCCCCAAAATAAATCATCTTCAACAATTGATAGAGGAATTATGTGTTGATAGAGTAGGACTTGTGACGAAGAAGCCAGACTAAGGAGGTTAGGAGAAAGAGGGCCACAAGAGCTGATATCTTTCCAACACCTAGCACCCTGTAACCCGTGCATGTAATCACACACATACCTACCAAAGAACCGAGAAAAAGGTTCCATCAGATTCTTGAATTTTGAGATGGCTAGGGGGAGTCAAGGAGCCAAACATCCTCCCAAAATCAGATATTATTTCCTTTACCAATTCTTCATTTAAGGCCAAACAATAGGAGTTTCTTAATTTTACAATTATTATTCCAAGCTAAAGATCCTTGGGGATGATCATTCTCTATACACCTGATAAGGGGTCGGTTGGCTAGGTAATTGGCTTTTATAATCCTGTACCAGTCCTTATTATCTCTTAACTAGTCCCATACAACCTAGCAAGTAGAGCCTTGTCAGAAGCAAGGATTTTCCTGATGCCCAACCCCCCTCAATTTTAGGAAGGCAAACTATCTCCTAGCTGACTAACGACATCTTCTTTTTATCTTCAGTATCAGACCACAAAAAGACTCTTTGAATCTTCTCAAACTTCTCAGCAATGTTACAAGACATTTTGAACATTGAAAAAAAATAAACAAGAATACCTTGGAGAGTAGCAGTGAGAAGCTACAACTTACCTGCATGACTTGATAGGGAACCTTTCCAACCAACGAGATTTCTCTAAATTCTTTCAAGGATAGAGTTCCAGAATATGGGATTCACTTCCTTAATAGTAAGGGGGAGGCCAAGATAGATTGAGTGAAGAGAGGCACTCATACGACCTAACACCATAGTCACATGGTCCTGAAGACTAGGAGTGCAATGAAAGAAGTAGATCATGTTTTTATTGTAATTGATGCACTGGCCAAAACAAGCCCAATAAAGATTGAGGCAATATTTCCACTTCCTAGATTCAATCGCCGAAGCTTTTCCAAAAGCATAGTGTCATCTACGAATTGTTGGATAGTAACAGGATCGAGGGTGGAGGTTGGTTTGACACCCTTGATGGAGCCCATTGACGTCATACACACTATATTCTTGCTCAACACTTCAGCCACCATAATAAATAAATAAGGGGATAGGGGGTCTCCCTGTCTAATTCCCCTCCTAGCCTCAAACAACCCTTGGGAAACTCCATTGAATAAAACAAAAAACTTCACCGTGGTCACACATTCCATGATTAATTTGATAAATTTTTGGTTGAAGCGAAACTTAAAGAGGACTTTAGGGAGAAAGTTCCATAGGACTTTATCATAAGCTTTGGGAATTTTGAGCTTAAAATCCATGCTTGATTTGTTACACATATCCATAGAGTGAAGAGTTTCATGGGTGGCAAGAGCAACATCTAGAATATGTTGACTAGGGACAAAACCCTTCTGACTAGGACTAATCATTTTCTTCAACAGGGGTTTCAATCAATTCACCAAGATTTTAGAGATAATCTTATAAATAGTATTGTAAAGACTAATAGGATGGAAATCAAGCATTGTCAGAGGATCCTCAAACTTTGTGACCAAAGCTATGAAAGTGCGATTCAATTATTTAAGCAATTTGCTAAAATTGAAAAATATCCCTAGAAGCTAGAACCAGATCCTCCCCCACAATTTCCCAAAAGGTTTGGAAAAAGATCGAGGGAAAGCCATTGGGCCCAAGGGCTTTATAGGCACCCATACTAAACACAACTAACCGAACCTTCTCAGGGGTAGTCGCTCTCAAAATAGAATCATTATCCTCAAGAGTAACAAGGGTAGGAAGAGGATCCAATCACAGATCAACTAGCCCAAGGTCAGGAGCCTCCAAAAGACTCACATAAGCATTCTTGAAGTGGTTAGTAGCCAATAGCCCAATCTGAGAGGGAATAGTAACTTCATCCCTAGTCTCATTTCTTAGTTTCTTTATTTGATTTATTTTTCTATGTTTAATAGCCAAAACATGGAAGAAAGAAGTGTTTCGGTCCCCCTCAGCCAGCCACTGAATTCTGGACTTTTGTTTCCACAATACCTCTTCTTTCTTAAGGATTCTCTCCCATTCCAATTGCTCCTCCTTTTCCTATTGACCCATCAAAATACTGTTATCTCCATCTTCCATTTTTTTGTAACTCATTAAGTTTATTAGCCACCACCCATTTTTGATGGAATACATCTCCAAAAACATGTTTATTCCAACCTTTCATTTGTTTGATGTGTTTGAACCTTTGAGAGAGCCTGAACATAGGAAATCCTTGTACCAAAATATTCCACCAGGTAGCAATATTGTTCCTGAAGTCAAGATGAGCGTTCCACATGATTTCAAACCTGAAGGGGAACGAACCAACAACATAATGGTCAGCAGGGAGTAACAACAGAGGGTTGTAGTCTGAGACAATTTTAGGGAGATCCCATAGATTAGCATTACAAATAGTAGTCCAGTTGGGAGAAATTAGGAACCTATCAAGGCGGACCTAGATTAGATCAGCCCCAAGATGACGATTAGACCAAGTAAATAACTAGCCCTACAGGCCTATATCTACCAACCCAGTGCAATTCAAGAAGTTGGCCAAATCAGACATGATGTTAGAATAGTCAGTTAGACCCCCACACTTCCCCAAAGGGAAAAGGGGGAAGTTAAAATCCCCAACTACCATCCATTGGCTAGCCTTGTTAGCTAAAATCCAGTTAGAAATCTCCTACCATAGGGATCTCCTCACATTCCTAATATTGGGAGCATAAACATTTATCAGGGACCAAGAGCCCCCAACATTAGAGAACTTAATACCCAGACAATTTTTACATTGAAACAATTCAGAACCAGAAATCCAGGAGGGATTCCATAAGACAGACAAACCACTAGATGCCCCATCAACATCACAACAAGAAAAATGGGCCTTGGGCCAGATAAAATTGGCAATAGAGTCAAAATTGGTTTTCTTCATCTTAGTTTCTTGGAGGAGTAAAATATCAACCTTATGTTTCAAAACATAATTCTTTAGAGCCATTTCCTTATGGGGGCTATTTAACCCTCTCACATTCCAAGAGAGGACTTCCATTTAGTATTTTTCTTTGAGGATACTTTTAATGTCCTTTGTTTGCCAATCACAATTTCTTTTGTTGTTTCTCTATGTCTAGTCAACTGTTGGTTAGGTCTACCCAACTTAGACTCACCCCCCACATCTGCTTTCTTTTGTTTGCCCTTCTTCTTAGGAGTTGACCAAAACTCTTCTTTCATCATTTGCTCCTAAGATACCAGAATCTTTGCCTCTTATACAAGACAAGGAGTAACTTCCTTCTTACCACCATCCTAGATTTCACCATCCTCCACTCCTTTTGGAGAGAGTGACAACATCGAGGAAACACCAGATTCTAGAGCACCACTAGGGTTGTACCCATTGGGTTCCACAGTAGAACCAGAGGGAGCCAAAACCGAAGAGACCGGCTTCCCCAGGTCATCCATCATAAGAATCATAGGGTCAACAAGAACAGACTTGATCAAGGATTCAATAATCTTAAGAATATCATATTCTAGGTTTGTTGTGAAACAAATGATGGTAAATTTTCTAAAAATAGAAAAAACCCTAAAAAATAGGAACATCACGCATGCAACCCAAATTAATTTTGATTGGTTGATTCCGCGTTCTAATCAAGTTGGTCCTATCAAAATCATCATATTGTCAGTATTTCTATAATGGGTATATTCTTCTTTTTCAGATGATGAAGCATGAACTTTGGGGTCATCGATGGAGGATAGCTAAACCGCTAGGTCTCAGAATCAAGGTTTCAAATGTTGCACCTATCACTCAATGGTGAAAGATGCTTTGGAAACGATGCATGAGCGAGAGGAGATTTGAAGGGTGAAAATGTTTGAAAATTTTATAACTTTGGAGCACAAAAGGTCCCCTGCTAGCTAGGGGCGCACAAGGTTTTAAAGGCACATATCAACTTTTTGGGATTTGGCACTTCCAAGAAGTCCTCTTCAAAATTCTTCCAGCTTCGTGATGAACCTACCAACCAGTCTAGGAGATCTATCTAATGCTCGAATTTGAAGATCAAATGAAGAACAGAGAAAGATGAAGGGAAATGCAATTAGTCAAAAGTTGACTAACACTGATGGGGGAAAGTGATAGGTTGTCGTTAGGTCCCATTACTTTAGAATATAAAATGTCAATAAGTCGATCGGGCAGTGTCCAAGGCAGTTTGCAATAGAAGATAATTTAGATAACTCATCTTAGATTTTTTATTTTTCTTTAAACTACTGAAGTCAATTTTAGTCTAAGGCCATCTAACTACTTAACTAGGGAACAATTTATTCTAAGAAAACTAGAAAGCACAAGATAACTAATTTAGAAAGCATAACAACTAAGCTAGAAAGCATAGGAATAAATAAATTGAACAATTGATAAACTACGGAAGTGGAAAAATGAGTAAACAGACCATGAAACATTCTCTTAAACAGTAAAAGATTCTAACAGTTGCAACAAGTAACTCATAATAATGGAAAACAAAGAGTGCTCTGGAACTCCAGACTCAACAACTAGCAGACTTAATGATTTCCTACTAAATGGTTATCTATGTAACAAAAACAACATAACAGTAAGTACTTATCTATTTAAGCTATCCTCCCTCGAGTGGCCAGCTCGTGGGTTATCACATTTGTTCTCAAGTCACATACGCTACTGGTTCTGAAGTTCTTCAATTAAAGACAATTATCATCCATGGCTCAACATCTCAACGATTGATAGAAGATAGTTTTTTTATTCATAAGTATTCAGAGATCATGTTAACAGCATAACATTACTATTGAGCGTCCCCTTTCAACTTTAGGAAATTACATTTTTATAGAATTTTTTTAACTAAATCCTAGATTTCAGATGGCGTGGATAGCCATTGAAATGTCTATAATAGTTTACAACTAACTCCCTTGTCTTTAAAACCCATTACATAAACATTAAGAAGGATCGAGACAAGCCATGAAGTCTTTGACTAAAAGATCATAACAAAAATTAAACTAACAACTATATCCTCGGTTCATCAACCTGATGTTCAGGAGCAGGTTCCCAGCGTCTATCTTCAATCGTTACTAAGGCATGTGTTGGTTAAATTTTTTGCAACTGTTGCATGATGTCTGATTATTGCTCTACAAAAACACTCAAAACAACCCATTAAGCTCGTATTGGTAGATTACCTCAATTAATCATAAGAAATAAAGTTTGCATAATTTTCCTTAAAGATAAGCAATTATTTCTTCTAAAGTTTAATTAACTGGCAAAGACGGAGGATTGAGCTTACATAAATAGGATTTTCTAGTTTTATTATGATGAGGTTATTTTTACCTCATCAAAAAGCACCCCTGCTAGCCAGGGGCACCCAAACTTTTGAGGCACCAAATGTAACTTTTTGAGCAATTTACATCTAAGATGTTTGTCTCAGACTTGATCAGGCTTTGCAATAAGTCTATCATTAGATTAATTAGAGTTGCCAAACTACCAAAATCAAGATTCAAATAAAAGGATTTAGTCATGGAGGTCAAAGTCAAAAGCACCCCTACTGGCTAGGGGCGCCTAGGGTTTTGAGCCCTCAAATTTAGTTAATAGGGTTTGCTAAAATATTCATCCTATTTGGAATTCTTCGAGCTTTCCATTGAATATCTCAGCCTGATCATAAGAATTTTCAGTAGCCGATAGCTGCAGAGTGAACAAAGAATGGAGCATGAAGGACAAAATTAGAAAGTTGTAAATATGGTTTAAGTCTGGCAATAAAAGTGCCCCTATTGGCCAAGGGTGCCCAAGATTTTAACATGCCAGATACAATTTTTAGGGTTTATGCTCTCTAGGAGATCATGTTCAGTTTTGATCTAGCTCCACAGTCAACCTGTCAGCTAGCTCAGGAGATTTGACAAGTGTTCGAAAATGCAGACTGAAGGGAGGTGAAAATCAAGTTTGAGATGGTGAAAATCCTTGAATTTTTTCTAATTTTGATGAGAAAAAGTGCCCCTGTTGGTCAGGGGCGCCCAGATTTTTGATGATCCAAAAGTCAAAATTAGGGTTTGCAACCTCAAGAAGTTCATTTTCAATTTTGATCATGCTCTTCAACTAGACTGTCAACCATTCTATTGGATCTATCAGTCATTCAAAAATAGTGATCAAACAAAGGCTTCAGTGACATTTGCAAAGGCTAAAAAATGGAAAATTTAAAAAAGATTCTAAGTCTGGGAAAGTTGGCATTCAAAGTCAACTTTGACTTGAAGATATTTTTGAAGCGAAGTGCATGCCTTGGCCGCCCTAAAATTTAGGGATTTTTCAACTAGACTCAAACTGATGATAAGTCTTTAGTTCCACCTCCAAATTGAATTGTGAATTGCTACATTCTTCTTGTTAACTACGCCCTTTTGCTTATGCATGATTTTTTATGCCTATTGGAGGATTTTCTTCATTTTGTTGACTAAATGGAGATCCAATGAGGTTGCTTCATCCTAAATTTAGGGATTAACTATGTGAGACGCCTCTATTCATGGAAAACCATTTAAGTAAGCATTTAGGCGTCCATTTTCTTCATCACAGGTTGAAGATGAGCTCATATTTTCTCATGCAAACAATATTTGGAGGCCCTAAAGAGAATATTTTTCAGAATTCTTTGAAGATTCAAGATCAAATTTCACAAAAGAATATTTTTCCCTCGCTTGTTTTTCTAGGGCATCAGTTTTCAAGAACAAGCAATTGGCTTCTTCAGTTTTCAGCAATCTGGGTTCTCATATTTTCAGCTTCTCTTGAAAATCAACAACTTTTTCTTTGAAGCTTCTACCCTAAATTTTAGGGTTTTCTCTTTCTTCTGTCTTTTTCTAAAATTGATCAAATGGGTTTGCTCTACATCAAATTGGCAAGAAAACCCATGTTCCAGAATTTTTAGCCACTTCATGCTAAAAATTGAAGGCTTTGCATTGTGGTGAAAAAGACATCTTTTTCAAAATCTAGTCATCTAGGTTCGTTCAGCACAGCATTGGCAACAAAACCCACGTGCCAAAAGTTTCTAACAAAATTGCCCTGCTGCCCCCTATTTTTAGGATTTCTGAAAAAGTCATCATTTCAAAAAATGGAGAATCTAGGTTTGATCAGCACGCAAGTGCCTACAACACCCATATGTCATATTTTTTAAGGAAAAATATTCGTACAACCTCTTGCAACCTTTGCCCTGAAAATTTGATGCATGCCAAAGAAAAAGACACTTTTCAAATTTCTAATGATTTGGGCGGGCTTCGAAATACATTCTCTACAAAACCCACGACTGAGAATTTTTTTGGAAAAATTGCCCTTTGAGAAGCTATTTTTAGCTTCACCAGAAAAGTTGCCTGAACATATCCGTGTTTATAGTCAATAGTCTAGTTTTTCATGATACAATTCACTCAAACTCAATTCAAGAGAAAATCAGTCTTGATTCATAATTTCATAATAACAACTGACACCGATTTGCATTAGGCACACCCAAAAGTCAATTTGGACAAAATTGACTGGAATTAATACTCAAAGTCCACACAGTTTCATACCTCGTATACTTGATAGCCTTTCAAGGCCAGTTTAGAGGGTTGAATACCATTGGAATATGTGTGTGTAGCAAGTTCGTGTGCATTTCTCACAGCTAAAGTGTTCGCAGTCAAACTTCATGGTTTCATCATGCAACACTGATCCATTGGGAAAAATCAAGAAAATAATCAAAAGTGTAAAGATGCAGAAGAAACAGAGGTTATCACCCTAGTTACAGAGCCACCAAAGTTACCAGTTAGTGAACTACCAGTTTAAGTGTGTAGATATTTCTAGGATTGATCAAGTTGTTGTCATGTAGTGGACTAACTGTTGAGGCATGTGACGATCTCTAGATGATGAGGTCGTTAATGATTTCCTAGAGGATATGATTGCTCATGATGGCTTGGAGTAGATAGTCAATTAGATCCCATAATTTTCTCCAAGGATAGAATCAAAGGCAACAGTCAACTCAACATAACTCTTGAGTTCATATTGTTGATTTCATGCATATTTATCTCTTGGAAATATCTTTTGGTGGAGGTGGAACTTTTAGTTAGGTTTTAGTTAACTGATGTTAGTTATCAGTTGACTCTCATATCAATAAGACTTGCATGTTGCCAAGTCCAATTAGTTTTAGTTTTAGACCAGTTAACTAAGGTAGTCTTTCCAGTTAACTGTTAGGCTATCTTTGTTTAGACATAGTAATAACTCTTGCATGTTGGCAAGACTAGATGTTAACTCAAGGATATTTTAGGGTTCCCTACTCCTTTGAGATTGTATAAATAAGAGAAACCTTGCTCATTGTATTTTAACTTTTGCTTGTGATAACAAATTGCTGAGTCATTTTGCCTACAATATTGCTATTTAGTATTGGTTCACATTGTGTGAGAACAAGATTGTATGTTTATTTCATCATGCAAATCCTTGTTCAATTTATTGTTTAATGTCATGTTATAAAATTGGTTTGATCATCTATTGTGTGTTTGTTTCATCACATATTTTTGTGTCCCAAATGTGCTAGTGTAATCTTTGATTGAAGTTGAGATAATAAATCAGGAGAGTCGCATGCCTTTGATCCAAAATTCTCAAAGTCTTTCATGTTTGTTGTTTCAATAATATTTCTTTCGATCTACACCTCGGATATAGTGTTACACCTCCTTGAGAATTTAGAGATGAGGATTATCATTTAATGTTGTTTCTAGTAATCTATATTTCAGCCTACACCTCAGATAGAGCACCTTGCCTCCTTAGGAATCCTAAGATTTGGCTTACTGTTTGAGTGTTTACTTACATAGACTTTATTTCAGTGTAAATTTGAAAGAGCAATGAGCCTTTAGATGCATTTTGAGATATAGTTTGTCTAAGTAATCCAGCCATTCCCAATTTCTCCTAGATCCTCTTGCTTTGAATTACTTGAGGAGATAAGATAGTTATAGCTTTAGCCTAGTTGTAGTTAAGATCTGCAGAAACCAAAGAAAAACCTTAGCTACATTGTATTTGGTTTTATAATCTTCTGCCTCTACCAGCTAAGTAAAAAAGATAGGAACTTAGATTACTTTACTTTTTACGCATAACAGTAAAGAGGGAGCTTCCCCTCCTAATTCAAAGAGCAGTTTATATGTGCATAGTTGTTTGTTTCCAATACGCATTCCAAAGGTGCAAATTGAAACACCAATAGACGCATAAAGATCTAACCCATGACTAGCTTTGGTAAGTTGCCCCTAGTTTGAGAAAAAACTACTTTCCTAAATCAGTACCAAGCCATGGTTGGACACATGTTTTATGAGATGAATGGGTGGGTGTTGTGGGTAGTACTGATAGATAACGATGCAAGTTTGATTCAAACATAGCACCTATTTTCTAGGTTTTCACTATGGTACCTATTCTAGAAGCGCCACAAAGTGGTTTTCACTTGAAGAACATTTTATTTCTCTTTATTGTTTTCTTGCTTTTGATGATTTTTATTTTTATTTTATTTTTTTATCTTTTTTGGATTTTTACCCTTTTTCCTAGGGTATTCCGATGTGCTTCATGTATAGAACTTCTTGAGGTGACTGTTTTTCAATGTTTCATCCAAGGGTTCTCCTTCAAGAGTAGCCAACTGATAAGCTCCCTCGCTGCTTGTTATGATGAATGGGCCTAACTAGTTGGGTTCAAACTTACCTTTTCCATCTTGATTCGATTGTACCTTCTGATTCTCCTTGAGTACTAAATCACCAATTTGTAATTTTTTGTCCTTGATCCTTTTGTCATAGCTTCATTTGAGTCAATTTTGATAAACCTGAAGATGGTTTAACGTGCTCAAATGCCTTTCGTCTAGGAGATCCAATTCATTTAATTTGGATACTTCATACTCTTCGTTGCTGACCATTCCTTTTAGTGAGATCCACAATGAGGGGATTTCAACCTCGATAGGTAGGACAACTTCCAATCCATAGACCAAGGAAAATGGTGTGGCACTTGTAGGTGTTTGGATGCTGGTTTGATAAGCCCATAGAGTTGGGTTCAGTTGCAGATGCTAATCATAGCCGACATCATTAACGGTCTTCTTTAGTATCTTCAGTATGGTTTTGTTAGATGCTTCAGCCTGACTATTTCCTTGAGGGTAGTAGGGCATTGAGAATCTATGTTGGATAGATAATTTGGAACAAATTTCTTGGACATCTTGATTCTTGAATGGGGTTCCATTGTCTGTTATAATTGTTTGAGGAATTCCATACCTACAAATTAGATAGTTCAAGATGAACTTTGATATATGCTTACCGGTGATATAGGTCAATGGAATTACTTCTATCCATTTGGTGAAGTACTCAGTTATAGTAATAATAAACTTATGCCCGTTAGAGGAAGTAGGAGAAATCTATCCTACCAAGTCTTATCCCCATTGTGAAAAAGGCCATGGTGTGGTGATAGGTCTCAACTCATGTGCTAGTGTGTGAACAAGGTCACTGAGTTACTAGCATTACCGACACTTTCGGGAATATTGAATGCAATCATGTTCCATGGAGGGCCAGTAATACCCTATTCTCAACAACTTTTGGACTAGGCTAGGTCTGCTAAAATGGGACCCACAAATACCTTCGTGTACCTCTTGTAAGGTTATTTGTGCTTCTTTTACTTGAAGACATTGGAGTAGCATACCATCCAAATTTTGACAATATAGAGTATCTCTTAGGATCGTGAATCAAGAACTCCTATGGGTAAAGGTCTTCTTTTGGGTGGTAGTTAGGTAAAGTGGTATGATATCGTGCTAGATGTAATCAAATGTGTCTTCATACCATGGGGAATTAGGACCAACAACAACACATACTAGCTCTAATTCTAGGATATTGAACACTGGTATAAGTAATTGCTCCACTAGGAATTCATACTTTAGAATAGTTTGTGGGATGTCAAGAAGTGAGCCTATTATTGCCATGGCATCGGCTACTCTCTTGTCGATCCTAGGAATCTATTCAAAAGTTATTGTGATAAAATATTCTTTGAAGTTATCCACTATCTTTTTATATGACATTGAAGCTTGTCATTTTTTGTTTGGTACTCATCATTCACTTGTCTGATCACCAGTTGGGAGTCTTCAAAGACCTGTAGTTCTTTTATCCTTCATTCTATAGCCATCTTGAGCCCCGTGATTAGAGCTTCACACTCTAAGATATTGTTTGTGCAAGGGAAAGCTATTTTGTATGCCTTAGGTATACTATCTCCTTGTGGTGTGAGGAATAGGATACCTACTCCAAATCCATGTTGCGTATGGGACCCATGAAAATACAAGGTCCAATGGCATGTTTGTTCTATTAGCAATATACTCTCGCTTGGGAAGTCTACTGTGAGAGGCTTATGATCCTCCACCAGTGCATCGGTTAGTTGATCTGCTATGATTTGTCCCTTGATGGATCTCATGTCTACATACTCTATGTCGAACTCACTTAGAACCATTACCCATTTAGCAATCTTGCCTATTAAGGTTGCTTTTGCTAGTAGGTACTTTAGCGGGTCTGCCTTGGAAATCAACTTTACTTTTCTATTTAAGATAAAGTGTCTCATCTTATATGTCACAAATACGAATGATGGGCATGCTCATTCTATGGGTGAGTAGTTCAAATCGTAACCCTCCAGTGTTTGACTGATGTAGTAGACTACTCATTCTTTTTTATCATCATCGTGTTGTGTTAGGAGAGCTCCCAACGTTGCTTGTGTTGTAGACACATAGAGTATCATTTCTTTGTCTGGAATAGGCGGCATTAAGACCAAAGGAGTAAGTAGATATTCTTTGACTTGTTGGAATGCTTGGTCACATCTCCCATCCCATTTGAATGTGATGTCTTTATGGAGGAGATGAGTAAAAGGGTGACATTTTTTTGTGAGTTGTGTGATGAATCACCTGATAGATCGTAGCTTCCCTTGGAGACTTCTTAGTTGTTTCAATGTATTACATGGTGACATTACTAATATGGCCTTCACTTTCAAAGGATCTACTTAAATGCCCCTTCTTAACACTATATACCCTAGTAGCTTTTCAAAAGTTACTCTGAAGACACACTTTTTTGGGTTGAGTCTCAAGTTATATTTTTCAAGCCGATCAAACATCTTTGTCAGTTTAGTCCAGCGATCTTCCCTTTTGATGGACTTTTCCAGAATATCATCCACATAGTCTTCCATGATTGTGTGTAGCATGTCATGGAAGATTGTTTTCATTTCTCTTTGGTAGGTTTCTCCTGCGTTCTTCATACCAAATGGCATTACATTCTAGTAGAAGGTCCCCCAAGCACAAGTGAATGTCATTTTATGTTGATCATCAAGGGATATTTTTATATGATTATACCCAAAGAAACCATCCATTAATGACATCTCATTCCCTATTGTTAGATCCACGATCATGCCAATACTTTGAAGTGAGAAGTTATCCTTTGGGTAGGCTTTGTTCAGGTCTTGAAAATCTATGCAGATCCTTATGCCCCTGATGGGATTTGATATTGGTACTAGATTTGATATCCATTCGGATAATCGATGGTTCTAATGAAACTCGCATCTAGTAACTTCTTTAGTTCAACCTTTACCAACAACGCCATTTGAGGATGCATTTTCCTTAATTTCTGCTTGATTGGTTTTTCTCCAGGGACTACAACAAAATGATGTACAAGTAACACTAGGTCTAGTCTAGGCAAATCTACATAGATCCATGCAAATTTTATCTTTCTATCATTGATGAATGTTGTGAAGTTTGCTTTCTCTTCAAGATCAAGTGATGTCGCATGATATGTGATCTTTGAGTTATTTTTTGTGCCATCATTGATGGATTCTACTTCTACTAGGAGCATTGACTTTTCTTGATATTCAGGCATGGGGATATTGAACCATCCATCTTTTGGTACCTCTGGGAGGTTTTTGCCTTCACATTCGTCCTTTATTTTCTTCTTTATAGGATCCGATAAAGCCACATTGTGGTTTTCTCTAGGGGGTCTTATTTTGGTCTTTATATTATCTTTTTCACTTTTGTGACTAAAAGATACAATCTCCCCACCAAAGTACACATCTTGTTCAAGTTCAATGACGAACCTCGCTTTGTATCTCTTGTTGGTATGTTAGTTTGAAGTCCCGTGAACTCTTCAATTGCTTCATCATTCTAGAATTGATCCAAAACGGGTGTATCTTGTTGTTGGTCCCAAACTATCAATTGAGGATAGTAGAGGGGTAGGATATCATCATTATACACAAAGCTTACAAATATTTTTGAGATGGTTAATATGGCTTTGGCATTGTTCTCCCATTGGGTGTCTAGGTCATCATCACTAGAAATGGGGGAACCATATCCAGTGATAAAGGAAGGAGAATCCCACTCGTACTCATTAGAGTCTGTTCCAGAATAATAAGTCATTGGGAATGGTTTTGGGAAGATGGATAGGGAACCTATCAATGGTAAAGTTTTCAAATATGTCTTTGATGGGTAAATTGTTGTCCATAATGTGCTAGATATCTAATGCCTTAACACTAGCAAAAGTCGCTCATTTCTTAAAAGAGGTTTTTCTGGTATTTGTCTTAACCACGTCATTTGAATCATAACCTAGTCCGATGTTTTTATTTCTTTGTTCCACTATGATAGGATCCCATCTACCTTGTTTATGTAGTCCAAGATCGCCTGTTCCACTGTATCCCATCTATTGAGCCAACTGATAGCCTTTACTACTAGGGTCTATTAGAAGGGATTGTGGCATTTTTTGTTCCTTTTGTTCCTCTTTGTAGATCATAGACGACAAGTCTTCTTTGAATATCTCTTCATCCTTCATATCTCCCCATTAGGTGAAAATGGTGGGTTTAGCTACCATTGTCACTGCTTGAACATATTTGATCTCCTTTGGTCCTCCATAAACCTTGGGTGTTGGTGGGAGCATGAAATATACCGGCCAATTTTTTCAATTTTTTAACACACTAATTTCACCCATTAACGTTAGTGAAAACACAATCCAACTGAAGGGAACCGTTTCCTCTAATCAACCCAGATCCCAATGCGGGCAAGGTGGGAGCATACTCGAAAGGGGAGCGTTAGCGCAACCAAAACTGCTGAAAGAGTAATGAAAGGAGATAACAATCAACTCAACCACTTATTCAATGGGAGGAATAAAAAAGAAAGTACATTACTGAAATTAAATATGCAACTCAACCACTTGTTCAGCGGGAGCATGTTGACGGTTCAGCTGATCAACAATATGATGAAGTGATGCATTACAATATATAAATAGGCAGCAAGCTAGCCTCTTCCACTTCTTTAGCGAGTGATGCAAGAAATGAAACCTAAAACTATAGACTGAAATGATGCCAGTCTCTTCCACAAAAGTGGGGATACAAAATATAAAGTGCAGAAAGTAAAGAGTTGATCAGTACTATTGATTCAACATTACAATGCGATGAACAATCTACAAATACGATGAGATGTAGATAACCAATGAACTCCAGAATGTTAGGAAATGAACTAAAAACAAGTATAATCTATCCAGCATATGAAATATAGTAAAAAAGATTGAAATATCAGGTCTGATATAAAAATTGCAGCAATCAGAAATTCATAACAAGAAGCCCTAAAATCACCAAAATGCTCATAACTTCGTCAAAACACCTCCGATTGATGTGAAATCAAGTGCAAAGGAAGCATAAGAGAAGGGCGACCAAGTAAAAACCAAGAAATAGTAGCAAGCAACCTCTGATATTTTTTGCATGCTTCCCAATGCAATGATAGGAAAAGTACAACCTCCAAGAAAGGGTGACCAGCAAGATAAAATCCAAATCACCTCTAAAAAATCTGAAAACTTGCAAGAAGGGGCACCCCAAGTAGACTTGAACAATAAGCCAATACCCAGAACCAACAAAAAATTATGCAAGGAGCTATGATCGAAAATGTGCTTCAGCCAAGCACCACACCAGCATTACCAAAAATTGATAAAAATGCAAGAAACTCAACTGCAATGTGCTCAATTTGTTCTCAAGGATTAAGAACAACCAAATCTCAACTAGTGCTATTTTTCAAGCAAGAAGTCAAGCCAAAGCTAGGAGGTATGCATTCCTCGAAGCAACTCACTAACCATTCTGAAAGCATAACATCATTGTAGATATAAGATGCTGAACTAAGAGCCCAATGCTCTTATTTATAACATTTCATGCCCCAAATTCAAATTCAATCTCCCTCCAAATGGATGCCAAAACCAAACTCAAATTCACAATGCCCATTTAGTGTCATTTGCATTTCATTTCTCCAAGTCGTCCTCCAAGAAGCAGTATACTTTATTAAAATGTCAATAAAGTATATTATGGCGTCCAAAATATTAATAAAGTGAAACACTTTATTAAACTGATTTAATTCCTCCAGACTAAGCGTCAAAACAATAAAGTGAAATATAAATATAATTGACCACTTATTTCTCTAAGACGTCCAAACATGCCTTTCAAATATTTCACTTAAAATAATATTCTCATCAAATATCAAGCTTGCCAAAATAATCACCTCAAATGCTAGAGACCAACTGAATATACTGCCCTTCCCGAAATAGCCATAATACCAAGTTGTTGAAACACTGCCAAAAATAGCACCAAGGGTGTTGGAGACCAAACTGCTTGAATTGACCTGCCAGATATAACCACTTAACTGAACTGTAAAAACCTTGCTAAAAATAGCATACTGCTAAAAATAGTAAGTTGTTCCAAACTCATTTTAACCACAATCTGAGTAGTCGTCGTACTTACTAAAAATAGTAATTCCGGAAAAGTTCTCTGATTTAGTTGCATGTCACACCATCGTGAAGCTCTCTAAAAACCTAGAAGGAATCCAGAATCCGATCTGTAAAGATCCAACATGCAACCATCATAACTTACTAAAAATAGTAAGTCCAAAAAAGTTCTTTGATTCAGTTGCATGTCATACCACTACGAAGCTCTCTGAAAACCCAGAAAGAATCTCGCAACCAATCTGTAAAAATCCAACATGTGAACCCCTAAATCCTCAAAAGAAACCTCCAAGTAGCTGGAAACCCTAATTCTACCTCTGACTAGCCTACGAGCATCCAAGAATAGGCTAACAGTCACTGGAAGATGTAGTGATAAAAATGGGGAAATTACAGTTTGCGCTTCCCAAAATTGCTTGTCCTCAAGCAATACCACCACAACCCCAGAAAAATTGAAGCTTATCCATACCAACCCGAATACGCTCCTTGGGTCCCATGTTTGTCTCAAGAGGGAACCACCATGCTGATTTTGCACCACTCTAATTACATCAGTGAAAACATCATGCCAAAATTGCACTAACCTCCCTTGTGATTCCCAAATGTTACTATCCATGAACAGCCTGGAAGGACAGAAGTCAACACCTTGTAGCATCTCATGCCCCAAAGACTCTAAGTCATCAATATCAACCATACCACTTTCTATCACAATCCTGGGTAATGGGAAAGATAGTCTACTCCACTCGAAACTATAATCCTCAGTATATCTCTGTAAGGTAACTAACAAAGCCACAACTGCAAATATGACCTCTTTGAATTCTCTTGCAAAGAGGAAAGCAATCCTTTGCAAGAGCTCATCAAACTCAAACTCATGACTCCACATGAATCTACAATGCCACAACTTCAATGGCACAATATCGATCTTCAATCACATGCATGTACTCGAATTCCAAGGTCTCCAAAGAGTTTCTGATAAATTGCAAGTTGGGAAGAGTAACTCCATTTTTTACTCCTCTTCGTCTCTCTTCAAGTTGAGCCTTCCAATAGAGTTCTTCAATCCCACTGTGTGCGCGGTCAAATTGTGATAGAACCCGCACTTCTCTTTCAAAGGACCCTTTGACTTGATCTAGTTTCACAAGAATATGCAAGGATGAAGAATTGATGGTTGGCTGATCTTCAAAATCAGAAACTTGTTTTGCATCTTCATGATCAATGGTTATGGCAGCCCCTTCATAGCTTGCCAAACCATCAGAATTTTGATCAAAGGGAAAATCATCCCACACTGTTTCTTTGTTATCACTAAATTCCTTCACTCTTGGATCCCAAATGCTAGGGGGGTTGATTGTTTTGCTCAGCAGAGAAGTGTTCTTCGTGCCCTTCTTGGAGTGTTGATTCTTTGAACAAGTCACCTCCCCAGTTACTTAAATGGATATCTTCAAAAACAACTCTCTCCAAGGGCGTAGTTTGATACTCTAATCCAATTCCACCCATGTCATTATCAAGGTATAGAGAATCATCACAGCTGGTTGCTTTGAATTTTTTATCATTCTTTCTTCCAATGGACCTATCATGAGTAGGTGTGTTATTGATTTCATCATTAGTAACCCCATGCACACAAAATAAGTCTTCTTGATTACTTTTCATGAACTCTTCATGTGAAAACTATTGAGGAGTTTGGATAGCAACCAAAGGAGAATCATTCATCACCAAATCTTCAACATGGTCTTGCATGAACTCATTAGAATCCTCACCAACATCATAACTATGGTAATGATCATAAGTTGGTTCAATGAAACCACTAGTGTTTCCTTCAACTTGCTCTTTTTTCGCAAACTCATCCCACACCATAGCTCTACCAACATCTTCAAAACTCTTCGTCACCCACTCTATCTTCTTCAAAAGTGGCTTCAATTTCTCCTGACATTGATCAAACAATTCCTTGATCAGCATAGCAGCAATAGGCGAATCCTTTTCTTCACGTTCATATGCGTCCAAGAGGAGAGATTGGACACTTGGTGGAACTTCATCAACCTCCTTAATAGTGAGGACAAGAATTTTCTTCACAGCTGCAACGACATTCTCTTCTTGTTTGCTCCAAGTGGACATAAAGAGGTAGTGGAACAATTGATAAATCAGATCATGCATCTCCAAGTCTAATAGCAAGTTACTTGTCCTAAAATCTTTAAATGTCTTTAAGATAGTAACCTTTCTAGGAAATTGACTGCTACTAGTTTCATCAAGGTCTTGGAAACTTTCCACAATCCTATGTAGAATCTTCTTCATAGTTCCATCATCATAAGGCATCAAAGGTGCAACAATCCTCATGAGTTCACTAAGGCATGAAGTAACCAGCAAGCTGATTTCTTCATTAGGATGCCCAATCCAATAAGGATGCATCAAATATGTCACTGCAGGAGATAATGCCTTATTCAACAATTCAGTAGATGATTGTTGGACTTGGCTAAAAAAACTTTCCAACTCTGATAATAAACTAACTTCTTCACCCCTTGGCTGACATTCAACTTTGAGTCCTATTCCTGCAACAAAAAGGGACCTTGCCAAACTTCTTTCTTCTTCAGAAGCCATAACTAAATCTAGACTCTCACAGTGCCTAGTCCTTAGAAAACGCAACATATTCGAAGCTTCTAAGAGCTAAACTAAACTCAGGTGAAGAATCTGATTTCTTTGTCACTCATTTGTCCATTGTACTCTATTTTTTCCACAAGATGGAAGAATCTTGGCTCTAATACCACTTAAATATACTCGCCAATTTTTTCAAAATTTTAACACACTAATTTCACTCATTAATGTTAGAGAAAACACAATCCAACTGAAGGGAACCCTTTCCTCTTATCAACCCAGATCCCAATGCGGGCAAGGTGAGAGCATACTTAAAAGGGGATCGTTAGCGCAACCGAAACTGCTAAAAGAGTAATGAAAGGAGATAACAATCAACTCAACCATTTATTTAGCAGGAGGACCGAAAATGAAAGTACATTACTGAAATTAAATATGCAACTCGACCACTTGTTCGGTGGGAGCATGTTGACGGCTCAACCAATCATCAATATGATGAAATGATGCATTATAATATATAAATAGGCGGCAAGCCAGCCTCTTCCACTTCTTCAGCGAGTGATGCAAGAAATGAAACCTAAAACTATAGACTGAAATGATGCCAGTCTCTTCCACAAAAGTGGGGATACAAAATATAAAGTGCAGAAAGTAAAGAGTTGATCGGTACTACTGATTCAACATTACAATGCGATGAACAATCTGCAAATACAATGAGATGTAGATAACCAATGAACTCTAGAATGTTAGGAAATGAACTCCAAACAAGTATAAGCTATCCAACATATGAAATATAGTAAAAAGGACTGAAATATCAGGTCTGATATAAAAATTGCAGCAATCAGAAATTCATACCAGCAAGCCCTAGAATCACCAAAACACTCATAACTTCATCAAAACACCTCTGATTGATGTGAAACCAAGTGAAAAGGAAGCATAAGAGAAGGGTAACCAAATACAAACCAAGAAATAGCAGCAAGCAACCTTTGATATTTTATGCACGCTTTCTAATGCAATGGCAGGCAAAGTACAACCTCCAAGAAAGGGCGACCAGCAAGATAAAATCCAAATCACCTCTAAAAAATCTGAAAACTTGCAAGAAGGAGCACTCCAGGTAGACTTGAACAATAAGCCAATACCTAGAACCAACAAAAAATTGTGCAAGGAGCTATGATCGAAAATGTGCTTCAGCCAAGCACCACACCAGCATTACCAAAAACTGATAAAAATGTAAGAAACTCAACTACAATATGCTCAATCTATTCTCAAGGATTAAAAACAACCAAATCTCAACTAGTTGCTATTTTTCAAGCAAGAAGTCAAGCCAAAGCTATGAGGTATGCATTCCTCGAAGCAACTCACTAACCATTCTGGCAGCATAACATTACTGTAGATATAAGATGTTGAACTAAGAGCCCAATGCTCTTATTTATAACATTTCATGCCCCAAATTCAAATTCAATCTCCCTCCAAATGAATGCCAAAACCATACTCAAATTCACAATGCCCATTTAGTGTCATTTGCATTTCATTTCTCCAAGTCGTCCTCCTCCAAGAAGCATTATACTTTATTAAAATGTCAATAAAGTATATTATGGCGTCCAAAATATTAATAAAGTGAAACACTTTATTAAACTGATTTAATTCCTCCAGACTAAGCGTCAAAACAATAAAGTGAAATATAAATATAATTGACCACTTATTTCTCCAAGGCGTCCAACCATGCCTTTCAAATATTTCACTTAAAGTAATATTCTCATCAAATATCAAGCTTGCCAAAATAATCACCTCAAATGCTCGAGACCAACTAAATATACTGCCCTACCCGAAATAGCCATAATGCCAAGTTGTTGAAACACTACCAAAAATAGCACCAAGGGTGTTGGAGACCAAACTGCTCGAATTGACCTGCCAGATATAACCACTGAACTGAATTGCAGAAACCCTGCTAAAAATAGTACTACTAAAAATAGTACTACTAAAAATAGAACTTACTAAAAATAGCATACTGCTAAAAAATAGTAAGTTGTTCCAAACTCATTTTAACCACAATCCGAGCAGTCGTCGTACTTACTAAAAAAGTAAGCCCAGAAAAGTTCTCTGATTCAGTTGCATGTCACACCATCGCGAAGCTCTCTGAAAACCTAGAAGGAATCTAGAATCTGATCTATAAAGATCCAACATGCAACCGTTGTAACTTACTAAAAATAGTAAGTCAGGAAAAATTCTCTGATTCAGTTGCCTGTCATACCACTGCGAAGCTCTCTGAAAACCCAAAAAGAATCCCGCAACCAATTTGCAAAACTCCAACATGCAAACCCCTAAATCCTCAAAAGAAACCTCCAAGTAGTTGGAAACCCTAATTCTGCTTCTGACTAGCCTACGAGCATCTAAGAATAGGCTAACAGTCATTGGAAGACGTAGTGATAAAAACATTACAGAGCATACCAATGCAAAATGCTTGGTTGAAGTGATAATTTACATTACCTTTGTCAAGTACTTGAACCTTGGTTTCAATTTTTGGTTGCTCACTTGATGTTGGCTTACTTGAGGTTGATGGTAGTGTGGAAGTGTCAATATATGAGAATGAGTGAAAGGATATGTCATTGTTGGGTATATGTTGGATCTTGCTATACTTCTCCTCCAACTTTGCACAAAATCGGAAGGGTTTTGGATCAACATATAATGTCACCTCCTTTCCCTCATGGGGAAACTTTAAACATTGATGAAAGGTTGAAGGAACTACTTGTAATGTGTGAATCCAAGGGCGTCCCAAGAGGAGTTTATAAGGTAACTCAAGGTTAAGTACTTGACATTTGGTTTCCATGGTGGTTGGTCCTATCTACACTGGTAGTTTGATTGTCCCTTCTGAATTCCTTTCTAGGTCATCATAGTCCCTTATAGTAATGCTCTTTGCCTTGTCTATCACATCGTCAAAATACCCCAATTGTTTTATAAATTTCAAAGTACAGATGTTTAAACTGCATCATTATCTATCAACACTCGCTTGACCATGTTCTTGTGGACACCAAATTCTATGTAGAGAGCTTGGTTTTGGAATGACTTTTGTGGATGGTCTTTCATGAAAAACACTAAATGATGACTAGTTGTGATTTTCCCAACCATGGATTAGAACTGATTAGGATCGAGGTCATTGTCATGGGGACATATCTACACATATTATGCAAGTATATGTTGCTAGTGTGAGACAATAATCTTCAATATTTGGCTAGTCATTGTCATAGGCTTATTATTGCACACTCAAAATTTGAGGGCAATTATCATATTCAAGCAAAATGAAGAAGTGCAATGGAGGTGAATCAATGGTGGCATGAAGATTTGGTAATATTGTTTTATCCTTTATGTCTTTATGCTCATTTGTGCTTCATTATTTATTAGGGTTTGATTTATAAGATTCATTGCAATAACCTTAATATTTTAGCCCTAATTACATTGGTGAACTCGACAAATTTTGAGAAATTTTGTTAGTTTTTTGTTGCAGGTTTTGCATCATTTTGGGACAAAACCCTAGTTTTCAAAGATTTAACCATATCTTTCAAACGGCTATGTATTTTCCCACAATTGTTTTTCTACAAGTCAGAGACAATAACAAGAGCTTCCAGTTCTAAAATCAAATTTTTTGGAGCTATTTTTATATTTTTTTGTTATTTTTCATGAAAAATCAATTTTGAGAGAAATTAGTGAATTTTTTCAGATATTTTCATATTTTTAGAAATTTCTCTAAATTCTAATAGGGTTTTGTTATTTATGTTTTTAATTTGGATGAAAAATAATTAAACAAAAGATAGATCTTTCAAAATTAGGGTTTTACAAAGATTTGCTTATACCTCACAAACGGTTACAGATCTTTCACAAAGAAAATTCTTAAGATTTGGGATGATGTCCAATGCCTTCAATCCAAAAATCTGAATTTTTGGACCTATTTTGAATTTTGTATAATTTTTTTATGATTTTTCATGAAAAAATAATTATGGATGCAAAACAACAAATTTTTTGGATTTCTTTACATTTTTGGAAAGCTCTCAAAATTTTATTAAAGTTATATTCTCTATGTTTTTATTTTTGATCTAAAAAACATTTCCAAAAATCAGATTTGTCTTGACTAGCTAACCCTCTAATATCAATGATCAATTATCTTGTTAGGGTTTTGGCTTTATTGTTGGTTTTGTGAATATGCAGAAAGAATAAACACTTCAAAGGACAAATTGAATCAAGTGAAAAACAAAATGCTCTAAATTTTCGTGGGTCCAAGACATCTTTTTAGACTACTGACAAGTGGTTTTGTAGGTTCAATTGTCCAAGGATTTTTATTTTGAAACCATTTGTGCTTGTTTTAGATTAGAAAACACTTTCATTGGTGCTTTAAAAAGAACCTTTGCTTGTCTCACTTTGATTCAATTAGGAGGATAAAGAAAATTTCTTGATTGTGCATGAAGGTGGTAGGTGATTATACTCTCACCTTGTGCAAACTAGGTGATCAAAAAACTAGACCCATCTTTTTCTATTTTTTTATCCTTAGAGGGCCTGCCTGGTGGGAAAAAGTAATCACCCCAAGGAACAACCCAACCGGTAACACGCTAAAGCCAAGCGACTTCTAGTCGATATATAAGTATGGGTACTTGAAGAAAGTTCAAGTATCACGAGGATTGTTTTGACAAGAAGGGAAACAATGGTCTCTTTCTGCATGGATGGTCCCGCATGAACGAAATGCCCATACTAGAACCCTTGTTATAGTAAACCAAAAACCTTTATCTATTCTTTGGTGCAATAAGGTCATTGCCAAGGCATCCACATTCTCATAGTTCTTAGTAGAGGTGAAAAGCTTGCCATGGGAGATTTATGGGAGCTTGAAGCTTGGTTGACCCGAGAAGTGAGTGCAATGTAAGGGGGAGCCTGTGTGGCCAAGCTTCTAAATCACTCGCTAAGAATAAGTGTGATTGGAGTAAAATTTGTGTGGAATCCAGAGAAACAATCCTTATAAACCATAGGGTTGTACTTGTCTTATTTGTGCATGTTTCAAACAAAATATTGTGTTTTCCAAGTGTTTTCTGAGACATTCAACAAACAAACACCATTTCACAGACCTAGAAACAATCCTTGAAATTAAAACAATCTCCAAAATTTTCCAAGAGACCGGACATTGTCAACCTATTGCAACACATGTACCATTTTGCACCGCATTTGATTCCTTAATCGATGCATTTACCTTTCTGTGACACAATTGTCTTTTGTAAAATCGCAACTTCCTAAGGTCATATCTTTGCATTAAACCTCACCATCATGTCTTCAAGTCACTATGACATGCTTGCTAGTTGAATTGAATGCCACTTTATCTGTAATGGTCAAGCCCAACTAGCCATGGACTTCAAAAGACTATACCTCCAATTCAAATGCAAATTTTCCACAACCCATAGTCAACCATCCACATATCCATCTTACCAACAATTCATAATTCCTAGTCCTCCATCCATCCACTCTAACTACCAAGAGTCTCTTAACACCATTAGCCATACTCACCCTAACCTTGACAAGGGAAATAAACCATCCATCAATCTTAGTCCTTCATACACTCATCCCTTCCAAGCCTCATCATCCTATCCTAGTCCTTTGTCCACTCATTCCTTACAATTCTCCACATCCTATCCTAGCCAACCATCCATTTACCCCTTACAAGTTTCCATATCCCATCACAATCATTCACTTATCAATCCAATGCAAACCTCCATGTCCTATCCTAGTCCTTCATCCTATACTAGTCTATTATCTGCGTCCTATCCTAGTCCTTTACCCACATCCAATCCTAGTCCATCATATACCAATCCATTCCAAGACGCTCCATCTCAACATACATCTAGTCATGCAAATTCTATCCTGGTCCAAGGTCACATTCCATTGTCTACATTTCAGGATACATGTCAAGATGAAAGTCCAAAGCATGGCATCATAAAATCACCTTCATGTCAAGATCAAGGTAGTCCATCCCATGACCCCATCCTAAAATCCATTCAATAAATCCTCCTAAATAACAATGACATCCAAAATACACCTATCCTCGACAAATATTCCAGTCCAAATCATAATGTCCAAGAAAACCCCATCTTTGACCAAGACACTACTATTGAGCAAGAAGTCCAAAACGATCCACTCCTCGACCTTTATGCCATTCAAGACCAAATACTTACCTCATTCAGGCTCTAACTATCGGCACTTTCCAAAATGAGACACTTTCCTCCATGGGACACATAGATGATCTTTCTTTTAAAACAAGAGTCTTCTACTATGGACATATTTGCAAATGATCAAGCTATAGCTGAATTTACTGGACTCTATGACAATGACCATGAAGATGGTTTCGACATCAACTTGGAAGCACCGACAAAACTATATGAATCCGATATGTCACAAAATCAGACCAAAGATATTAGTCAGAATGTTATGAAATCCTACCAACTAGGATCATCTATCTTTGTCAGAGCGGGATTTCTTGCAGAAGAGAACATTCCAAGTAACAATATCCACATACACAATGATGGGTTTACATCTTGCTTCCAAAATGACAAGTACCCCATCACAAACAAAATCTGTCAGAACATGCATTATCAAGGAAAAGCACTAGGCCTACATGAGCAAGGAATTTTAGAACCCATACAGCTTCAAGCAAATTATAGACATCAAGGTCTTGGCTATTCCTCAATTGGAAAATCTAATGATGTTAATGGAACTTCCTTGATATTGGGGTCAACTTTATCTAATACAAACATCAAAATGGATGTCATGAGTAGTCCTTGTCATAATTTTGTTGCCAACACTCCTCCCATCCACACCATACACTGTCATTCCAACATAAATAAACCTTCCATTTGGAACCAACAAAAACAAAATTCTTACAAGTCTAAAGTCCAAAATCAAATGTCAAAGGCCATTGAGTACAAAAAGACAAGTGGACAAATGAAGTTAAAGTGAATCCCAAAGAAAAATGGATCAAGCAAAGAAAATATATCAAATTCAAAATTCAATCAAAATGTGGAGCCACAAGACAAGAGGACTCCCACATATAATAAATTTCCACCTCATTCGAAATGGTCATCAAGCAAGGCACCAAAAGGTTTTGATTCCAAACATTATCCTAATCAAACTTCCAAACTCCACCATCCAACACTTAAAGTTTGGAAAATAAAAAGTGATTCATCCAAACATCCAAACAATCCTTTCATGCCTACCACCATCCGTCATAATCCTACATCTCGCCTAAAGTCCAAAAATCCCATGTCACAAATTCGTCACATCTTGGTAGCAACTCTTTATCATAAGGACTCTCATGGAACTCTATCGCGATGTACGTATTTTGATAAGGCCAATTCTAGTATCAAAAAGGATCACAATGACATCAATCAATTGTATGCAAGCGCTATGATCCTGACAAAGAAACTACTTCAGAAAGGTCATTCTTGGCATATCATGGAACTTGTCTGTACATCGGTACCAGCAATAGCTTCAGAATAATCAATGAGCATCCAAGACACCCACCCATATAAAAATTCCAAAATACCAAAATTGAGAAATCAAAAAAATTCACCTTGATGAAAACCTGGCAAATAGGCATCCTGATGACACCAAAAAAATTCAAAAAGTAAAAAAAAAAATAGTAAAGAGAAAAATTTCGTCCAATAGTGAAAACCATTCTTATGGTGCTTTGGATAAGTATCATGATGAAAACCTGGAAAACAGGCGTCATGTGTAAAATTAATTATCTATGAACACCACTACACTTGGGGGCAAGTCGTCTCATCTCTCATACCTTTCCCATGACATTTACTTATGACATTTCCATCTATCCATCTAAGCCTTGGCATTTCCATCCATTGATCTTGACATCGACTGAGGTACAAACATAAATCACACTTTGGGAAAACTTTTGACATGTCTATCCTTTTGACCATACCCTATTCAAGAAATATCATGTCCTTACTTTCATAGCCTCATTATCCCTATGCGACATAGCCCTTGAAGATCACATGACAATTCCCCCAGTCTCATGTCTCCCATAGCCATCCATCTTCCTTTTATACCTATCGCCTATCTTGGTTTCCCTTGTCAATGGTCTAAATATCCTCCATCATCCCATCTAGTCCTAATGAAGTCATTTCAAATGTAACAAGCCTAATCCTAACAATATTGCTATGCAACCTAGCGCATCATCCAAAACATTACTTGGCTTTGTTCCTAGCCCTGCTGCAAACCTTGATCCTTTTGTCGCATCATTATCATCTTCACGTTGTTTTAGGATGTGTCCTTCCCACGTCAAACAATGTCATCATCATCATCATCGGTCAATTGGTATTCAACTTGACTAGGGGCAAGATCATGGTTGTCCTTGGATTCTTGTGCATGCATTCTCGCTTTCTTGTAGGCATCCTTCATATGAATTTGTCACGATCCTCGTAAAACATCAAAAAGCTATAAAAAAATCATAAAAAATCCTTATAAAAAAAAAACATAAAAATCATAAAATGTCTTGAAATTTTTTTTTATAAAACTTCAAAATCCAAAAAAAATTAAAACATGTCAAAACACAAAAACATACAAATAATTTTCAAAACCCCAAAAATAGAGTCAAGTTAGTCATGTCAGTCATTCCATGTCATCGTCAAACTACATTGCCTCTACGACTCAACGTAGGCAAGGTCGTATGTCGATGTGCCCCCAAGGCATTAGGCCAATCTATTAGGATTCATCTTGTCTTGTCAAATAAGTCAGACACAATCAAACTCAAACGTAAGACAATAGACAACATAGTCCAACTGGTCATTAAGTCCAAATTAGACAGCATAGTCCAATCGGTCATTAAGTCCAAATTAGACAACACAGTCCAATCGGTCATACAGTCAAAATCAATCAAATTGTCAAAGAAATGTCAATCTCATCACTCTTTGGTCCCCTCCAAGATGTGTCCTTCTTGGACTTGGACCTCATCAAAATGTCATTTTCCTTCTCAGGATGTGTCCTTCCTGACGATAGGCACTGTCCAACCGTCAGCACCGTCGAATTGGCAACCCGTCAAAACCGTCCAAATTGTCAAAATGTCAAACTATCATGCAATCAATCTTTGACAAGAAAATAGTGGCAAACAGAACTAAATGGCTGTTAATTTTTCTGGTCTATTTTGTCTTATCTTTTTATTCCTTTGTCTCTTGGTCATGTTACTAGCTACCTCGAGGATGTCCCATGAAGGATTTAGAGGTGCAATGACGTCTCATGACCTATTTTTTTCTTTGATTGTTGTTTATGGATTGTCTTGACAAAAAGACTGGGGCAACTTGGCCCTTAGTATGAGCTAGGACATTCCTTGTCTGCAACTATCTGTTTTTCAAGCAGATGACCTTGCACATCTTGGTCTATGTCATACCATGGTGTTTGTTGTTCATTTTTGTCATTTTACCGCCCAGTGATGATTAGTGCAGAGTCTTGTCTGGAAAAATATGCATCTTTAAAGTTGTCTTCACTAACATCCATATCCTCCATGCTAACATTTCTTCTATGTCGCTTATCTATTTTCCTCTTATCCATTTCAAGAGCACACTCATGTTCTTTGAACCTACATGTCCTCTCGAGGGGGTATACCACAACCCTCCTTGTCATCCTTTCTCATCCTATTTACACTGGGGCATGTTTTGACTGAATTTCTTTGACACAACACGATAAACTGCATTGTATCAAAGAGGGGAAAAATGTAGACACTAAAAATTGTCCCAAGCTTGTGATTTCTAAATTCTCCATCATTTCCCCTTTTGTCTTTGATAATTAAATAATTTTAATTATTTAATTATTTTTTAAAGTCATAATTCTTCTATTAATTATATAATTTTAATTATTTAATTAATTCATTTTTTTAATCTTTATTCCTCCTTGATTAATTAAATAAATTTAATTTATTTAATTACGTCACTAATTAAGTCTTCTTCTTTCTACAATTAAATAAATTCTTATTTATTTAATTTTTGTCCACTTTCCACTATAATTAAATAATTATTTTTCAACCTTTTCTCTCCTAAATTAAATACATTTTATTTGGTCCACTCTCTTGAATTTTGAAATAAATCATTATTTAATTCAAAATGATTCATTTTGTCACATTCCTCTATAATTAAATAATTATTTTAATTATTTAATTATCCATTGCCCACCTAAATTAAATAATTTTTATTATTTAATTTCTCCTATCGCCTCTTTATCCGTGCCAATCTTATCTTCCACATCAAATCTTATCTCTTGACATCTCATTTAATCCTAACCCTTGATTGAATTATCTCATAATTCAATCTCAACCCTTCATCCTTATCATTTTCCCTAATTCATCCCTAACCCTATTTCATACTACAACTTTCAATCTTGGCCATTCATTAAGACATCTTATTGGCATCCAATCTCAACCATTCATCCAAATTTTTCTTTTCTATAAAAGACCTTACCCTTGTCGTTGTCATGGGGATAGATCTACACATATTATGCAAGTATATGTTGCTAGTGCGAGACAACAATCTTCAATATTTTGCTAGTCACTTGTCATAGGCTTATTATTGCACACACAAATCTGAGGGCAGTTATTATATTCAAGTAAAATGGAGAAGTGCAATGGAGGTGAATCAATGGTGGCATGAAGATTTGGTAATATTGTTTTATGCTTTATGTCTTTATGCTTATTTGTGCTTCATTGTTTATTAGGGTGTGATTTATATGCTTCATTGTATTAACCTTAATATTTTAGCCCTAATTATAGTGGACACCAACTTCTATGTAGAGAACTTGGTTGTGGAATGACTTTTGTGGAAGGTTTTTCTTGAAAAAGACTAAATGATGATTGGTTGTGATTTTCCCAACCATGGATTAGAACTGATTATGATTGAGGTCATTTGGGACTAATGCTTCCAATGCTTTTTTGAGTATCTCCCTATGTGCGGGTGATATTTTTAGTAGTTCTAGGATTGAGATTAAGGCGAGATTCTTCTTCAACTATTCCACAATACTATAGTCATTTGATGACTTAGTTGTAGGTTAAGGTGGGGCTCCTTGTATTGTAACTCTCCCTCGACAAGTAGTTATGTTATAGTCATGGTCTCCACTTCATACAGTCACTACATCTACCCTAGTGCCATATGCTTGAAAGAGGGTACCTAGAACTATGTCACCATAAGTGTAGTTAGCATTGTGATAGTCTTGTTCCTTTCCTTTGTCATTCTTCTTGTTATGATTCAGAATTGGGTTTGTGTATATCTAGAGATCTTTGTTTCCTGATCGATGTTCGACATCTACTTCTCATTTCTCTATCAAGTCTTGTATGATGTGTTTGAGTCTCACACAATTGTTTGTTGTATGTCCTTTGATTTTTTGGAGCTCGCATAATTCTTTCTCATTGTACCATGGTGTTTTGAAGTTGGGCTCCTCATAGTTTGGGCGATCGTTGACCTTGATGAGGTTTTGTTGCACTAGTTTATGCATGACCATCTCAAGTGATTATCCTAATGTAGTAAACTTCCTTCTTGGTATATCATATTGCCTTTGTTGCCCTCCCTGATATGTCTATTGGTTGGATGCCTAATTGTTTTGGGGATAGGTAAGTTGATTGTTTTGTGCATTATTTGGAGCATAGCTTGTTTGTGCCACTTGAGGTTTGTTATAAGGTACATTAGGATTTTGTACATTTTATACCGCTCTAGCATCGACTACCCCATCATTTGTAATGTTTTTTTTCTTGGCACAAATTTTAGGTTTCTTGTTTGAACTAGAAAATCCATCTCTTGGGTTGTTTTGCTTGATCATTCCTCTTTCTACGAGGGACCTTTCTATGTGCAATCCCTTTTCAATGGCCTCTTCAAAGTTAGTAGGACACAACATGGTAAGTTGATAGTTGACTTATGTTTGAACATTGGAAACAAATATGTCTACCAATTCCTTGTTGAGAATATGCCATTTGCATTGACTAACCTTATGTCTCCATCTTTGTACAGTAGGAGGTAAAGGAATCTCCTTAACTCTATTTAATCTTGGATAAATCTGTGATGGTGACATCCTATTTTATATTAAATGAGAATTGGGTTATGAATTCGGTAGACATTTCATCAAAACTTTTAATTCCTAGTGGTAAATGGGTGAACCATTCTATGGCATGACCAATAAGACTACATGGAGAGAGTCTCATTAGATATGAATCATTGTTTTGGAATTTCATGGATGCCACCAAGAAATCTCTCATGTGTTCTACTGGATCTCCCTTTCCTTTGTATTTGTCAAACTTTGGTATCTCAAAGTTTTTCGAGAAGGGAAGCATAGTGATGGAACAATCAAAGGCGAAGGGACATATATCATGAAGGGTATACATCTTCTTCATTTTCCCTAACAGCATATCCAATATCTTTTGACTCATTGCTTGTAGTTGCATTTCCACCTCTGATTTTGGTATGTTTGTTTGAGGATCTCGTGTGTAGTAACCTTGTTTTCCTACCATGTTTTAGTCATAAGTTGGGTATTGTGAAGGTATGGGACCTTGGAAAATGTGATGGGTGGAAGGAGATTTAACTCCTTGTTGGATGTAAGGAGGATTAGCTCCTTGTCAAATGTAAAGGACGGTTAGCTCCTTTTTAGATGTAAGGAGGGTTAGCTCCTTGTTGGAAGAAAGGAGGGTTAGCTCCTTGTTGGATGAAAGGAGGGTTAGCTCCTTGTTGGATGTAAGGAGGGTTATCTCCTTGTTATTATTGACGAGGGGTACCTTGGTAGTGCATTAGTGGTACAACCTATTATTGCGAAGAGTTGTACTGAAGGTTACCATGGTGGTGCATTGGAGGGTTTCCTTGTTGGTGGGATGAACTATACTAAAGGTTACCTTAGTGGTGTGTTGGTGGGTTACCTTTTTGATGGGACGAATTGGAAAGGGTACCCTCTGGCACATCCTTTTGTTGAGGCAAACTATTCTGAAGGCTACCTTGATAGTGTGTTGGTGGGTTTCCTTGTTACTGGGACAAATTAGGAAGGGTACCCTATGGTACACCTTGTTGTTGAGGTGAACTATTTTGAAGGCTACCCTGATAGTGCGTTGGTGGGTTTCCTTGTTGTTGGGATGAATTGGGAAGGGTACCTTGCGGCACAACTTGTTGTTGAGGTGAATAATTCTAAAAGCTACCTTGGTAGTGCGTTGGTGAGTTTCCTTGCTGTTGGAATGAATTGGGAAGGGTACCTTGTGGCACACCTTGTTGATAGTACTACTGATGGAGAAGGGGACCATGAGGCCCACCTTGTTGACTAGAAAGGGTACCCTATGGTACACCTTGTTGATGGTACTGTTGAATGGGAAGGGGGCCATGTGGCCCACCTTGTTGTTGGTATTGCAATGGAAGTGGACCATGTGGACCACCTTGTTGATGATACTGTTATGGGAATTGCCCTTGTTGGGTTTGTACATTTTGGGAAGGGTCAATACATGATGCATTTTGAGGCACGTATTGTTCTATTGGTAGATTGTTGACTTGTGGTATGTATTGGGATGGACCTCCTTGGTACTATTGGGCCATTGCCACTTGTTCGATTTGAGTTGGCTTTCTATACAAAGGGTTTTCCACTAGTTGATCATTGCCTTTCAAGAAGATCGATGACATGTTTGGTATCTCCAATGGCTTAAGTATTTCTCTCATGATTGAATTATCTCCTAAGGGAATAAGATGAGGATCTTAAAGGGCCTCCACGTTAAAATCTATCGATAATTTAGCACCACTTTGTGCTAACTTGAAGAAGTAAGTGTTTGGATCCGTAGGAGTTTGTCCATCAATTGATTGTTAGAATGTTGGAAAAATTATTCATTGTTTATTTCCTCATCACTATCCACCTCCTTTACGACCATATCCCTTGGGTCTTTGTTTTCTCTCTCCATTGCTTCTTGTTGTCTATGAATCACTTCTTCCTCACTAGGTGGTTGGTTTACTATTGCATTGAATGTGGGTCTCTTTTGAGGTGTTTCAAGGTCACTTGACCTATAGCCCAATGGACCACTTTCATCGCTTGTGGTATTTGTCAGTGGTATGCTAGCGTTATTTTTGTTTGCTTCCATGTTCTTTCTATGTTGCAATCTTGTAGTTGTCATAAACAAATACCAAGCTTTTGTGAATGTTTTGTGTGACTCCTAACTATGGAAAATAATGATTTTGTTTTTTTTTATTTTCTATTTTTAAGGAAAAGGAAAATGTGTTTATTTTTTCAAGATTTTCTATTGAGTATTCAAGTCTAGTTCACCCATTGAAAAGTGTATATAAATGTTTCTTAGCAAAAATATCTCGGTTGCGGTAATACTTTACGATGTGCCCCTTGGCAAACTTTAGACTAGGGCATTTCTTTGAAAGGTGGAATATAGACTTTCATTTAAGGATTTTCTCTTGTCGGAGATTATGAAGGATGGACACCTATTGCCATGTAGGAGGTGGTAACACGGGTCTTCCATCTGCGAGGTATGCTTTCTCTTCCTCTTTATCCAAGATGTTAATTGTGTTTCTCTATTGGTTGGGTGTTTCTTTTGTCTCAAATATAAAGCTCCTCAAACTACTGATTATATATGATTGTTCTCCTTCAATCAGCTCAAAGTTTGGTTGTATGACAGCTGGTGTAAAGTTCAGTTGTTGAACTGGAGCAATTGGTCACCAAATGGTCATAAGGTGAAAGTGTTGGTGTTTTGATGTGGTTGTTGTGATTCTTAAGACCCTAAGGTTTGAGCGATGTTTTGGGATGACATTATTCTTGGCACTCAAAATGTTGAAAGGCCCGGATTGATGTCTCACTTCTTCTTCTAGAGGATATGTTGTGGAAAAGCTTACTTGAACTAACCTTGAGGTTCAAGTAACTATTGATATCTTAGAAGTACGGGTGAGGGAATAATCCAGTTTGTTTGTTTTGATTTTGATTTCCAAAAGTAGGATGGAGTTTGAAGATGGATGAAGGACTATATGACGTGTTTTGAGATTCCAATTGTTTTGTTTAAAAAAGGATCTTGTAACCAGCTTCAAGTCATTTTTATGATTTTTAGCAAGACAAAGCAAGAGCAATAAGATTGAGAAAAAAATGACCAGTTTTGTCAACTGCGACCAGGATTCTATCAAGTGCATTGCATTTTGGAAAGCAAGTGTGACTAGGAATTTCTAGAGTGACCTTTATGTGCAACTTTCAAATTTGGTGAATTGCATAGTCAGAAGTGAGTTGTTTTAGCAAGTGCAACCAATTTGTTTTGGCAAGTGTGCTAGGAAAATCTTGTTAAATGTGGCAAAAAAAGATCAAGTGCGGCTAGTTTGGTAGCAAGTGTGCTAATTTTGTCAAAAGCAACAAATTTTCATTAGTAGTTGTTATGAAACAAAGAGAAAAAGCGAGCTTTTTTTGGCAAGTGTGACCATTTTTTGATTAAGTGCAACAGAAATAGCAGTGGAAGTGACCTCTATGTAGATTTGTTTCCCAGTTTTAGTATTTAGCAGCGGCGTTGATAATTTTTGCATTTTTTGGATGATTTTGTTTGATTTGTTTCTTCAAGTGCTCTTTTTTCGAGATATGGCAAGTGATACAACTGAAAATGTATGGACTGACATGGATCTTTTATAACAAAAACTCATTTTTAGATCTAAATTTTTATATCTTTAAAGGTATGTTCCCTTCCACAAAAGTGAAATTTAAGATACCAAAAAAGGCTATAGTTTTCCAATGTTAACTTCATATTTCATTCAACTTGAAATCTAAGCCTAAATGTTTGGAAACCTTTTAAAGATATTTTTTTAAGATATATTTTAGGGAGTGCAAACATAGGGCTCCTTTCAAAGGATTCACACTAAGTCAAAAGGGTTTGTTGTTTTAGTACCATTGTAAGTGTTTGTTTTGATGTGTTCATTTTTAATTCAAGCACAAAGTTTGATGTTTCAAAGTAATCAAATAGATTTGGAAATTTCATGAATACAATGTACACCCTAGGGATAGACACTTCCTCCTAGATGGGCTTACCTCATGCCTGAAAGGGATGATTTTACATGCAAAGAATGGAGAGATTTTTATGCTCAACCATAAGTTGGACTTGGTAAGTAACTTCTCAAAATCAAAGTTCTGATGCACCACTTCAGAGAATGCTTTGGATAAAAGGGGTAGCTTCTATACACATTGGTTCTTAGTCATGGTTTTGGATAACTGGTGTCTGTACATGCGGCTTTTTGCTCAATTAAGATGCCTCCTAGCCCTTGCAGGTTTTTACATATCACACGGATACTATGGGAGACGAACATCGGCATAGAACATTCGCACCAAGTGAATGATGAACTTTCCTCACACTTACAATAATTTATATAGTGGACCAAAATAAAGTCCCACTTGGGTCGCCTTTGAGTTCTCTAGCGTAGGATGTCTCTCAAAAGGTAGGACCTCTAAAGGTGTGAAACTCAAGATGTTTTTCATCACCCAAGATCGCCAAAAAGGCACAAGGGGAGAGTATAGTCACCTAGTTTTCCAAACACGAAATACACTTCATTGCAATTGTTCTTTTTAATCCACTTGAGCGGCGCTATCCAAAAACAAAAGTGAAATAAGGTGTGTACAAGATATAAGTGGTTCCTTTTAAAGCACCCAATAGAAGTGTTTTGGATATCAATCAATGAGATAGAAAAGGTGCAAGATAAAAATTGATTTGTTCATTTTAAGCCCAAAATTGAGTGTTTTCTAGATCCTTGTCTTATTCGGTCAACAAAATGAAATCGAGCATTCGTCAATGAAAATGAAATTGATTTGGTAAACAAAAATCTAGCATCCTTTTTAGAGCACTAAATTGAAAGTGTTTGTTTGCAGGATTCTTTTTATTGCACCAATTTGAAAACATTTGTTAATCTAAAAAGCTTTGAGAATGTTCATTTTTAGAGTACCAAAACTGAAATATTCATTTGTGGGGTTCTTTTAAGCACCAAATGAAATTTTATAAATTAGAAAGCTTGGAAAAGGTTTATTTTTAGAGCACCAAAACCAAAATATTCATTTGTGAGGTTCTTTTTAAGCACCAAATGAACTCATTTTCTAACATAGAAAGCTTGGAAAATGAAAATTTATTCGACTGTTTGTCTTCCCTACAGAAAAAGTGTTAATGGTTTTTTGGATAAACACCTATTATATCTCTGTAAATCTTGCATAAAACAAACATTAGTACCTATTACACATTCAAATTAAGAACCTGTTAGCATTAGAAATAAAAAAATTAACATTCAACTTTCAAATATAGATTAATAGGGTAAAATTGCAAGAGAAAAAGTCAATAGCGGCCTCTATCAGAGAGCAAAGGCACCAAAAAATTCAAAAAGTGCCCTTTGTCAGAGAGAAAAGGTGCCAAAAAAAGTAAAAAGCGCTAGAAAACAGGTCAAGTGCACTAGAAAATAGGTCAAGTGCGCCAAAAAATAGTTCAAGTGCGTTGAAACCATGAAAGAAAATGCAATTTTTTTCTAGAACCTGTGTGTGAAGATTTTCCAGAGTGCTTCTGAGACCTGCAACTTCAAATATAGCTCATAAAATTGTTAGTGTTAAGGACCGAGGTCCCACTAGGCATGCTGGAATGTGTATGGGGGAAATCTACAAGTATAAACATGATCAAAACAATGAATAGAAACTAATCTAATCCAAAACAATGATCAAGATCTATGCCCATTAGTCACGAAATGAAATTATAAAGCTAATGAATTTAAGAACGTTATTGAAAGAAAACAATAAACATGAACTCAAAACAATACAATATTACCATCCTGTGTCGAAGTGTATCCATATTGAGGTATGATGGATTGTTCAATTTAATATGAAGCCTCCATTGTGTGCGCAAGAGCTTGAAGAACATGTGTGTTGATCAAAGATGTGTTTTGAATCTTTTCAATGTCAATTATGATATTGGCATTACTTTGTTGCATAAATTGTATTAATTCTCCGATCCTTTTTTGTGAAGGAAGAGGTTTGTTATATAGAAATTGTGATTTAAAATGGATGATCGGGATTACGTAGTAGAATATCTTGATCAACAGTTGAAATATGTTGAGAGGATTTAGATGGGCATAATCTATGCAAATTGATTGCATAATTAGTGTGATTGAGGAATAGATTGATCTGCCAGGAATATAGATTGATCAGTTATGAATATAGATTGAATAATTTGTGGTATTGAAGAATAAGTTGACCTATTAGGAATATAGATTGATCAGTCAAGATATAGAGTGAGCAATCGGTGGTTCGTAATTTGCTCAATCAGGAAACTGGGTGAGGGTAATTAATTAATTAATTCTTTTTGGAGTTGAACATGGAAATCAAGTTTGAATTTTGCAAACAAAGTTACATTTGTTTGATTTTATTTTTGATGATGTTTTGAATAGTTTATTTAATTATTCAAATTTGGGGGAAAGTGACATAATTAAATTATTAAAACATAATAATTTAATTAGCTTAGGGGAATAAAGTGAATTGGTGACATAATTAAGTAATAGACATTATTTAATTAATCAAGAGGAATAAAGTTAGATTAGGACTTTATTAAATAAATGAAATTTATTTAATTTATCAAAATTGATGAAAACGTGAATTAATTAAGTAATGTTGTATTATTTAATTAATAGCAGAAATCAAGGTTTTAGGACTTTATTAAATAAATAAAATTCATTTAATTGGTCGGATATGGTGAAAACGTGAATTAATTAAATAATGTTATATTATTCAATTAATAGAGGAAATTAGGGTTTTCGATGCTTTTGATGTGAAATGCAGTGATGTTTGATGATAATGATGTCAATGCTACGAAAATATCATTTAATGTGTGCGATAAGTGTTAAGTCAATTTTACATGTCTACAATCACAATATGAGAATCTATTCTAGCTTTCATGCAATTTATGAAGTAATGATAAACATAAATAACTACTAAACAAAAATAAAACAACTATAAATATAATGAAGAAGAGTTATCTTGAGTGGCCTACTCAAGTGACTAACTTCACTTAACTAAACCAAATCTAAATCTTTAGATTTTACGCAACCATATGAACTCGAACTTCATTCATTGTGCATTCCAAAAGATCACATAAAATCTCGCTCAAGGATTGTATTCAAGAAAATCATTTTTGAACAATCAACATGTCTTGTAGATTACAACTGAAAACTAAGAAGTGATTGATAACAAAATCCACCAGTATGAAATTAGCCAACTAACTATCTAAAGACTCAACCACCGACTATGCATAGGCATAGGGGAGTTTATTCTAAACACAAATCTTAATTGAAATCATTAACTATAAATCCCTAGATATCAGAGTATGTAATTAAGATTGAATTATTCAAACTGTGACTGAAAAGGAACGAGAGTTCAAATAGGAGTAAAATTTTGCAAAATAGATCCGCATGTGGAACACGCAATCAGTTATCTAGAATCCTATCATTAAATAATTCTTCTTCTTCAACACCTTATTAACTGTCATAATGATGCATGACTAACTCCATCATGTGTCTCTATACAGTAGTTATTACACTCAGCTTGTTTTGGCACTTCCCCTATTTTGTTGTCCAAGACCTCCTTTGGTTGCTAGCTATAATTTTTAGTTGTTGCGGGCTATAGTGTCTTCTTGGGCTGCAAGAGGTTAATCCACAAAACACACACACAAAGCTAAATACCATGATTAAATACATAATTCCAACCATATTTCACACATATTCACATATAAATCATGCAATGATACTATATCATAACTATACTTCCATTACTATAATTTAAGTCCAAGGTTGTATAATTAGCATAAAAAGATAGCATAACGTAGGAATATGTCTGAAAGGATTGTTTGATAATGTCTGAAAGAATGCATAAAAACATTAGGAAATGGACTCATTACCTTCCATCCACCAACCCTTCCTCCATTTCCCTTCACATCATCCACCTCTACTTTGCACCAAAATTCAAAATTTCAGTCACGAGACATTTTTTAATTTTTTTTGGGGGTGATTAAGACAATTATTACATCTTCTACACCAAAAATTATATTCTTTGATGCAAAGATAGCACTATTTTGTAAGCATGAATTATTCTCTTACAATTTTATATTTTAAATTGTACAAAGTACTCTTATAGTGGGACATATTAAAACAAAAATGATACATAATTTTATGCCCAAATTATGAAATCCTTTTAAAAAAATATTTAGAAGAGCTTAGAGAAAATCACTGATGAGTTAATCTTTTGATGAATTGGTTACAAACAATATTTTTGAACATTACGAATTTGTGGTTTGGGATTGGCAATATTGTCTCTTCTTTCGTATTTTTGCATCTCTAAAGACAGTGTAGCATGTTGTAGGGAAACTCATAGCTCGAATCGTTCAATATCAATTATCTAAATCCAATTATCACTTGAGGGATGGGGAAATACTTATGTGCCACTTGTCCAAAGTCATCTTCCATGTCACCTATCAAGCATTCGCCAGTAAAGCACCATCTATTTTTTCATCTAATCCGTTGTGTTTTTGTAGGTACACAATCTCCTTTCAATGGGTTCGTGCTCCATTTGATCACCATCGCTTCATATCAAAGATAATTTAAGATACCAGAGCGAGTACTTTTAGAATCCCTTCAATGCATAGGTCGGAAGTGTTGGTAACAAGCTATATTGAGAGGGGGGGTGAATCAGTGTTATGCAAAAATAAACATTATTAACTTTGTAACATTCAACCAAAATGCATGAACAAGAAGAAAACAATCATAACACCATAACACCAGAATTCTTATGTGGAAACCTTGTTAGGGGAAAAACCACGGTGGATAGCCAATCCACAATATGATTTGAGTATACTCAAATAAAGTTTACAATATGGGGAGTGCACTTGCATTCAAGCGCACTCCCTATAGCTCATTGCTCAAAAGGAAGACTCAATGCCTTACAAAGAGAATCAGATTAAAACCATATGATAGTTTGAACTGAGAAAAATAGCATCTACATATGCTTGATTATAGTTCTAGTCAGGTACAATATTCAATCTTTTGTCCCACAGACTGATTATGCACTTCTGCTCTATTATGCTCACACTAGCAACATGGATCCTTCATGAACACGTGAAATTGTGCATTATCATTCTTCTACTCTACACTAATTCAAAATTCACATCAACACACACTTCACACATTCATCAAAATGATATAGTCGATCTCTTATATATATCCACAACTTAGAATTCAATTGCTATATGTTAGCTTCAATATAACAAAAGAATATTTACAACTGTCGGCTCAAATCATGAGTAAAGTATAATATGCATCCACAATGGTCAACCA